>JARYGA010032426.1:0-67108 GCA_030545235.1 Helianthus tuberosus | reverse complement strand
AAACTAATGACTGAAATTAATACATATTCACAAGAGGATGGGGAGTCCTTATATGAAACTTGGGAAAGGTTCAAGGAGCTACTAAGAAAATTCCCTCATCAAGGTCTTGCGGTATGGCAACAAGTATCCACTTTCTACAATGGGTTGTTGCCACACACAAGACAAACACTTGATTCTAGCTCCAGGGGACTTTTAGGTAACCGTCGACCAAATGAAATCTATAATCAAATTGAGGAAATTGCTCAAACCAATTTTCAGTGGCACACTCCCCGAGGCAATAAATCTATTGCCCCGGGCGCCCATAAGGTTGATGAAAGCACTTCTTTACAAGCTCAAATCAAGGCCCTTTCTTCAAAAATCAAAAAGTTAGAAATGGCAAAAACGGTCTCGGTTATGGCTTGTGAGGGGTGTGGTGGGCCACATGAAAATTAGAGTTGTATGAAAGAATTAGATGATCAAACGGAAACGGTAAACTACATTGATAATAGACCTAGGCCGCCGGGTCCTCCAACGGGTACCTACAACCAAGGATGGCGTAACCACCCTAACCTTGGTTGGAGAGAACCCGACAATAGTAGTAACCAACAAAATCTAAACCAACGAACAAACTTTCAACAACCACAAAATTTCTCTCAACAACAAGGTGGACGAGAAAGGTTTGAAGATACTGTATCTCGCCTCATCTCCGACACCGAAAAGAAAAACTCGGATCGATTTCAACAATTGTAATCGAATTTTAGAAATTAACAAGCTAGCATTCAAAACATTGAAAACCAATTAAATCAAATGGCTCAAAATTTCTCCGAGAGACCACAAGGCGCGTTACCAAGTAATACCGAAACCAACCCAAAGGCGCAAGTCCATCTCATAACATTGAGAAACCGTACCGTGGGTCCCAAAGAGGCTCCACTACCACCAACTAAAAGAAGCCACTCTAGCCAAACCACAACTCCACCCACATCCCAACCAGAGAAGGCTTCTCCACCAATCCAAGAGCCTACTAAGACTCCTCCGGTTCCATACCCCGGTCGATTAATTCGTCAAAAGACCGATGAGCAATTCGCAAAGTTCGAAAATTTACTAAAACAATTGCATGTTAATATTCCATTTATCGAAGTCCTAACTAAAATGCCTAAATATTCAAAATTTATGAGGGACTTCCTCACTCATAAAAGAAAAATTGAATCATTGCAATTAGTTAACTTAGGCGAAGAATGCTCCGCATTACTACTCAACAAACTCCCGCAAAAGAAGCTTGGCCCCGGAAGCTTCACAATTCCTTGCTCGATTGGGGAATCCCCCATTCGTAATGCACTAGACGATCTCGGGGCAAGCATCAACCTCATGCCCTCATCAATGTTCAACCGACTCGGGTTAGGGAAAACAAGCCCTACAAAAATAAGCATACAACTCGCCGATAGATCCGTCAAATATCCACAAGGTGTCGCTGAAAATCTATTGGTCAAAGTCGGCGAATTTGTCTTCCCAGCCGACTTTGTCACACTAGATATGGAGGAAGATGCCGAACTACCACTCATCCTAGGGAGGCCATTCCTAGCTACGGCCCAATCAGCGGTAGATATGAATGAAGGAACACTAACATTGAGGATTAGGGACGAGGAAATGAAGTTCGGAGTTGGAAAAAGAGAAGAAGACGAAGACCCAGTCAACTACATGAAGGTCATTGACTCGAGTTTGGATGATGCTCTCCGACGGTATAGCATGGGATGCAAAACATCTCACTTGGGTAACATATGACCAGACTTTGGGTCTAGCCAAGGACCCTTATAAACGTGGCGCACCACGGAGGCATTCCGCGAAACTATCCTTAGTTTAGTTTATGTTTTCTAGTTTAGTTTTAATTTTCAGGAATAAAACACACTCGGGATGATGAAGGATAACAAGGGCAACTTGAACCAGCACCCCATGCACGAAAACAGGGCCACCCGACAAATTTTTCTTCATTAAAGCAAGTTCAGCACGGGCCGTGCCCGCCCAACACGGCCCCGTGCTGCACAATCTGCAGGAAATGCCCAGTTCAGGTAACTGGACACGGGGCGTGCTCATTGAACACGCCCCCGTGCCTAGGCTTCTGTTTCTTTTTACAAACTTTTGTTACTGGCGATCTGAACACGGGGCCGTGTCCGGACACCACGGGGCCGTGTCCAGACGCCCAGTAACATAAAATTTTGTTTTTTCACACCTTTTTACACATTCAATCAACCTAAAAACTTATTTTTGGGACACATTGAGGACAATGTGTAATTTAAGTGGGGGGGGGGGGGATGCTAAAACCTTGAATCTTACAAGTCCTAAATACAAGCCTTACACAAAACTCTATTGGAACCGCTAATCACCCCAAATTTTTTCAAAATTTTCATTTTTTTTACTTGTCTAGGTTTAAGTTGGAAATTTCAACTTCTAAAAAGGTTATATTTTTACAAATTTACAACCGATAGCGTCGTGATAAAAAGAACCAACATAAGAAAATTATGAAACGGCATGACAAACCTAGTTAAAATTTGATTATATATATTTGATCACATAAAAACTCATTCCCACAAAAAGTGAGTTTTGAGCCTGTATTGAGCATACAAATACATATCTTTAAACTAATTGCTCATTTTTCATTTCTTGTGTAAATAGCCGCTTGGTTCTTACGACTCTAGAACTTGCCACGACAATACATTCCCGATCCTTACCAACTTAAACCTGAGTAAGTAAATGATAGAGACATTAGGACTAACCCTTTTTATTTCTACACCATTATTTTTCTTTTTTTTTACCACCTACCCAAAATCCCCCTACTTAACCCCTTTGAGCCTAAACCTTTTCATTTCTTAACCCAAAACAAACACCCTTTCACCCACCAAAACCTTTTTATTTTTAACCCTTTTGTTTTAGTAACAAGCTCGGTCTTTCTTATGACTTTCAAAAAAAATGATGATGATGATGATGAAGAAAAAGAGAAATAAACAAACAAGTTTATCAAAAATAGATTTGTTTGAATAATGGCTTCATCAAAATAAAATTTCAAAAATAAAAAGTATTACGAAAACCGACGCTTTTTACGCCTTTCGCTTTTTCACTAACCACTAACCACTAACCCAACCACCTACCTTTAACCCAAGCCTAACTCTTTACCCAAAAGTCCTCTTGATATTTACAAAGGTATATATTTAAAAAGGGGGAGGATTGATTGCTTGGCAAGCTTATGGTAGGAGTAAGTTCCATGCCGCTCTCGAGTGTTTCACAAAAATACATTTTTGGCCGAGTGTTGAGTAACTCCCGTGAGGTATGTGAACTTGTATATAAATGAAATTTTAAAAAAGGCATGTTATGCCCTAATAAGTAATTTATCTTATGTAATGTTTTAAATAAATCATGACGAATAGGATTGTAAATAAATAAAAATAAAACTAATAAAGAATTTTGGAAATCCCGACACTCTATGACAAGCCCAAAAACCTTCTCTTCTACCCATTCCATTTGGGAGTGTAAAGCCGCATTATAAAGAGTTTTGCTTGAGGACAAGCAAAGATTCAAGTGTGGGGGTATTTGATGTGTGCAAAATGCAACATATAAATTACATCAAATGTAGCATAAAACTAACCCTTTTTAATACTAATGTTGGAAAAAATGTGTTTTTGTCTTACTTTTGTATTTTCAGGATTAAATGAGCTCAAATGAATAAAAGAAGAAAAAAAGCAACTAAATCTAACATAAATACAAGAAAAGGAACAAATATGGCATGCCCGGACCCCCCGACAACATCTTCCCAAGCAAAACAAGAGAACAGAAGGCTGAACACGCCCCGTGCTCAATGAGCACGGGGGCGTGCCCAAGTGTCAGCAGAAAAGACAAAGTTGTAGAAGCTTCTATCACCCACCACGGGGGCGTGCCTAGCGGACACGGGTCCGTGGTCAGCTCTAAGATTCGCAGAATCTGGGGAAATCTTGATAGTACAGATACGCTTCTGCACACGGGGGGCGTGCCCAGCGGACACGGGGGCGTGGTCAACTAGTGCGGACAAACTGCAATTAATGAAGAAAAAGAAGGAGGATGGACACGGGGCCGTGCCCGAGCTGCTGTGCAGGCTATAAATAGGGGTGCTTGGCTCATTTGCAAACCATCCCTTGGCACACCACCTCTCTCACACTTCACCCACCACCATCACAACACCATCATCCATTGTCCATCATAGAGTGTGTGAGTCGTCTCGGGATCCAAGATTGATCGTAAGAGTTCTTGACAATCAAAGGCCATATTTGCCTAAGTCTCTTACATCACTTGGTGAAGACAAGTGTCTAGTGTAATACTTTTTATTTTTAATCTTTTCGCACTTTTTATTTGGTTATGTATTAATGACTTTAATAACTAGTTTCTTATGTTGAAGGTGATTCTTCCTTATCGTTTGTCCGTGGTGTCGTGGCATTATTTTACTGTCTATATAAAATAAAAGATTTTCACCATTCATATCTCCACGGTCTATATGGAGGTATGTTGGCTACCTGGTCGGGGGTTAAGGGAATGGTTTGGTAAGAGTCTTGCCTTGTTCAGTGTATAGATTCTGCAAGGACCTGGGTCAAATTTAGATAATCTCTTAAAAAGTGCAAAAGTGCGGAAATAATCAAAGGTTACACTAAACACGAGTCGGATCCAAGTGATTCATCTTGTCTATTTGTTTTTACTTTTATTTTATTTCTCAGCATTTTAGTTAGTTTTTATTTTTCTAGTTTAAAAAACCTTTTTCTAACTTTTGATTTGATTAGACGTTGAGGATAAACCGGTACTAAAAGCTCTTGTGTCCTTGGACGACCTCGGTATCTTGCCAACACTATACTACGCTCACGATGGGTGCACTTGCCCATATGTGTGTTTGGTGTTAGTAAAATATCGTGTTTTATAAATTTAAAACTTGACTAACGTGTAAAAAGGGCTTAAAAATATACTTAAATATATATCACACCACACGCGCATCACTCGGACTTGCAGATGTGATAACCGGCATGGTGCTATGACGTGTAGTCTGTGCACTCATGATTGATGCTGGAGTAGAGGTATTGGTGCCTGTTGTGGTTGGTACTACTGACCGGAACTGCAAGGAGGTGTATCAAAAAGGGTCTGCTGTTGTCGTCCCAGAAGATGCAACAGAGGTGACTGCAAAACCTTGTGGTGGTGCTTCTGCTTCGAATTCTAGGTCTAGAGACCTGGTTACAGTAGGTGAAACTGGTATGGTGGTAACAGGACTCAGCTCCAGCAACGGGTTGCTGGTTATCATTGCCTGACTTGGTGTTATTGCTGTGTTCTGATCGCTTGCCATTGGGTCCAGTCTTGCTGTTGTTACCGAAAGGTCCCACGGATGGCGCCAACGAAGAAACACTGACCTTAAGGGTAAGCTCCGGCTAGGACTTCAACTCTTTGGCGATCCGAACAGCTGACTGCAAAACAGAACACCGTTAGGACTCGTTACAGGAATGGGGTTATTCCTGTAACCACCCTCCGGTGTGAGAATAAGTCTCGGTTTGCGAGAAAGAAAATATGAATGGAGAGAGAGAGAGAGTAAACGAGAGCAAGATGATCAAACCTTAGATGTTTACCTATATTTATAGTTTACCATTAGGGTTTTCCTTAACTTAGGATGAGCTCCGATAAGTTAGGGATTTGCATGATCTTCCCAAAAGGTTGGGGATTTGGTTACGTGGTTTATCCATGCAGAATAGAACATTCTAGAATAAACATATGTAATTAAATATTTATAATAAAATAATAGGTGATGACCGGGTCGGATTAGCCGATCCGGGTCATACCTTGTCAATCATCATGATCCTCGATCCAGATTCAATTATTTTCCCCTAATTCAACATCATAAACACTCACTCCGATTATTATCATCTAACGATTCCAAACCGTATGACGGAGGGTTTTTGAGCTCGAAAGTTCTCCAGATTATGGCATTGACACATTCGGTGTTTTGTTAAATTGATTCGCTGTTTATAAACTTTTTACAGCGAATGAGTGGTTATTATAATGATGAAATAGGTAACATTGCTTAAAGACTTCAGAGAGAAGGTAGGGTTATCGTCGCCTAGACCGACTTTATCGTCTGCCTAGTAACATGCCACTATCGTACTTTATTAATCTGAGTTTTTAAATTTTTTTAGTGATGTTTAACGTTTTTGATGAAGGTGTTGGGTTTTGTTAAATATTTGATTTTGATTGTGAATGATTATATATCTTTTAGTGAATGTGAGTTTGTCTACAGAGGGAAGGGAAGGTGGTGGTAATGGTGGTGGTGGTGAAAGGTGGAGATGGTGGTGGGTGGTTTAGAGTTGGAAGATGAAGTGGGAGGGGTGTGTGGTGGGTCCCACATAAAATTATTTAATATTAATTATATTTTTTTTAACTTTGAGTTAACTGCCATTTTCGTCCCTGTGGTTTGGTCACTTTGGCCATTTCAGTCCATTTTTCAAAAATGCGCCATTTTCCTCCCCGACGTTCTGGAAAGGTGCCATTTCAGTCCAAAAATCATAACCCAGTTAAGTCAGTTAGTAAATAAGGACTGATTGTGTAAATTTGTAACATAAAGGACCATTTAAGTAAAATGTATAAATATTAATATAATTATAAAATATATAATATATATATAATGTATACCTGCATATTCACCACCACCGCCGGAACCGGAGCTCCGGTGGTCACCACCACCGTCGCCGGAACCGGAGCTCCGGTGGTCACCACCGCCGCCGGAACCCGTGTCCGCCGACCACCAACGTACGATCCCCGACGCCGACGTCGCTACCTGCAACAACTCCGACGAACCACCTCCGACACATTTCAATAACCACCTCTGTTCTCCGCCATAACCACCACCCTCCTTAAATTCCGTCATCATCTCCGGCTGTTTTCAACACATCACCACTCCATCACCTTCTACTTGTTCGACCACATTCTCCTACCACCAACCTCCTGTCATCATCTTCTTCACCGTTCAACGCCGTACATCATCTTCATCTCCGGTCATCATCTCTGTTTTTCTCCGTCATCATCCTCACCGTTTAACCTCGTCGTTCTTCGTCTCGGTCTGTATCTCCATTATTCATCGTCTCACCACTGAGTCCTCTGATCACCTTCAAAAATTAAACGAACAGTCGGAACAGACCTGATGTTATGTTCTGACTTCTGAAAGTCTGAATTCTGGAACTTCTAAAATCGGAAATTCAATCAGATTAATTTATCAGAATCAAAGTTTCACAATAATGCAATATGATGATGATGAAATCGGAAATTCAATCATGAAATCAAAGTTTCAATACTCAATAGATTAACAGACCTATGTTGAGTGACTGAGTGTGTTCGACTGTTCGTTCCCAGCAATCCAGAATGGCAGAATCGCCTTCAATCGAATTGACCTTCAAACGTTCAATCGTCCTTCACTCCTTCAATCGTTCTGCACTTCTGCCGTCTGCGCGTGAATACTTCAATCGTCGTTTCAGTTTCCAGGCTCCACGTCTGCGCGTGAATACTTCCGACGCATTTCAATAACCACCGTCGATCACCACCTTCACCATTAACTCCATCTCCATTTCAGATCATCTTCTCCGACCATCTTGTTCACCTTCGTTCGCCTTCTCTGTTCGTTACCATCTTCAGCCACAGTTTCGTTCACCGTACACCGTTCATCATCTTCATCAACAGTTCCGGCGGCGGCGGTGGTGACCACCGGAGCTCCGGTTCCGGCGGCGGTGGTGACCACCGGAGCTCCGGTTCCCTCTCCCGGTGTGTATACATTGTGTATATATATATATATATATATTATATTTTATAATTATATTAATATTTATACATTTTACTTAAATGGTCCTTTATGTTACAAATTTACACAATCGGTCCTTATTTACTAACTGACTTAACTGGGTTATGATTTTTGGACTGAAATGGCACCTTTCCAGAACGTCGGGGAGGAAAATGGCGCATTTTTGAAAAATGGACTGAAATGGCCAAAGTGACCAAACCACAGGGACGAAAATGACAGTTAACTCTTTAACTTTTTAAGTATTAATTTAACAGTAGGGGTATTTTGGTCATTTTACATCCACTTAACATCAAAAACTAACCCCCATCCACGCCAGGGACTATCCGGGAACGAAATTGCAAATGTTAGGGACTATAGCTGTAATTTTAGAAAGTTATGGACTAAATGTGAAAAATAGACAAACCACGGTCTACCTATTTTATTCAACTATGACCATGTCTTAATTTGTTTGACTTTGTGATTATGACATATATTGTTTCAAATTCATACAAATCAACTGATTGAATTTGAAAAAACTACTTTAGCATCTATACATCATCATAATATTATTTCCATCATTGAATACACTAATTAACAACATGAAACTTTCAAACAAATTTAAAACGATATCCATCAATCTATTATTCTAAACTTTGATATAAGAATCCCAACGTTCGAAACTTTTTTTTTTTTTTTTAGTTCCACATTTGATTTCCATTAATAAAAAGTGCACTTTTACACTGTTGAGGCTTGTTCCATTTTGCCCTCTTCTTCACACCCACCTCGCCCCCATTTCTCGTAAAATCACTGCCTCAAATCTCCTTTTCAAGTAAGTTTTGGGTTTCTCATTTCATTTGAAGTTGTTTTTAAATGAGATCTGAAAAGTTTTGGGCATTTTTTTCGAATATCCGGCGTTTTTTTTTTTTTTTTTTTGTTGAAGATTCTGTGTTTTTATCATTCCGGTGACTTTTCCGGCGAAATTAATTTCCGGCGAATTTAAATCTTGAACGCGAGTTCAAGTTTTCCGGCGTATTTGGTAAATACGCCGGTGGGTCACGTTTTCCGGCGTCGTTATTCCGGTGGTTTGTATCAAGTTGGCTGGGTTTTCATCTCGATTCACCAACCTAAAATACATTCACAAAACCCTAATTCTTCAATCTTCATCTGGTCAAAAGTGGATGTTTCTTATTGTTCAAGATTGTTAGGATCTGGTGATTTGGGGAAAAAAGATTTGATTTGGGGAGGAAAGATTTGATTTAAAAAAAAAAAAAAGGAAAAGGTAGCCGAGATAACAATAAATAGTTGTTATTTCATTTTTATTTTGTTATGGGGTGACACGTTTGTGCAGGGGGCGTTTTTTAGGGCGGGCAACTTGGGGTTGCTACCCTCCCCCGTCTTATAAAGGGTCTTTTCTTTTGCTCCCTGTGTTTGTTTCTCTTTTACCCCTAACTCCCTTTGAGTTAGCGGTTTATTGTGTTGTTTTTTTGTTTGCGTTTGGCTTTGCGCATGGCCCCCGCGTGTAGAGGTAGAAATGTCAAGACTGTTGGGTTGGCGTCAGCGTGTGATAGTGGGTTAAGGGCTTGCCCCCTTAAGCATTTCCACGAATGCAAGGATGGTAAGCCGGGGTCTAGTGGGTTTTTTCGCCTTCTTGAACACATGCAAAGCACCCACCTTAAGACTGAAAACAGGAAGATTTGTGTGAAGGAGGCTATTACTAAGGATTTTGACCTTTTTCTGGATGTGGGGGAAGTCCTAAGGGAAGGAGGCAAATGGTTATGTGGGAAGTGCATGGTTATGCATGCTCTTAGTAGGGGGTGCAAGCATGGTGATGAGATGGTGTCTTTTGCTCCAATCTTGGGGGACGTGGACGATTTCATTGTTGGGATTAGGAAGCCATGTCAAGTGGTAGCCGACACTTTTACACTCTCTCTGGAAAGGGTGGTAACCGATGTTGCCCTTCTCGAGCGTGTTTTTTCCCTCCGTTTTCAAACCGTTAAATGCATCCCCCCCAGTTGTCGACTTGCGTTCGCTCAGGTTTTAACGGGTGCCCTACGTAAAGTGGTGGCGTCTCCAGGCTCGGTTGAAAATTGGGTTCAGTTGCTTTTGTTGCCGTGTTGTACACTGAGGGTTGTCAGGTCTTCTTCCAGGCAAGAGCGGAGATCAGGAAATAGAAAATCCCTGCAGTGCAACAGCATCTTGCAGGCGCTTGCATTGTGGAAAGATGGGTCTGGTTTCACAGATCTGGTCTCTTCTCTCTTGAATAGTGGGGGGGGGACGTTGGGGTGCCTAGGGGGTTTTCGGAAGGGGCGAAGACAATAAAAAGGATCCCAATATCAAGCAATGCCTGCGGAAGGTCAGGGATGGGCATTTTACGGCGGCGGTCAAAGTTTTATGTTCCAGTGGGGTTGCCCCTTTTGGAGAATCGACCATGAAAGCTCTTATTGATAAACATCCGGTGGTGCTACCCCCATCACTGCCTTCCAACCCTATTGCCCAACCCACTATTATTGCAAGAGAGGATTGCGTGCTTAAATGTATCCAATCCTTCCCTAGAGGGACATCTTGTGGCAGAGATGGGATGCGGGCCCAACACTTGTTGGACGCTATTGGTTGTGAGGGTTCGGTAAGTTTCTCAGGTCTGCTCGCAGCTATTACTGGAGTCGTCAACCTATGGCTTGAGGGGCTTTGCCCTAAGGTGTTGGCAGAGTTTGTGGCCTCAGCCCCCCTCACCTCCTTATTGAAACCTGATAATGGTATTAGGCCTATCGCCGTGGGGGGCATCTGGCGTAGGTTGGTCTCTAAGGTGGCTATGAAGAAGGTTGGGAAGGACATGGCCCAGTATTTGGGGGATTTTCAATTCGGGGTTGGTACACCAAATGGGGCGGAGGCGGTGCTTCATAGTGCGAACAGGTTCCTGAACTCTTTTCATGAAGATGGGTCCATGGCCTTGCTTACGGTAGACTTCACCAATGCTTTCAACATGGTTGACCGCTCAGCGTTCCTCCAACATGTCCACCAACGTTGTCCATCTATCTATCGGTGGGTCAAGTTCCTGTACGCCCAACCCGCTAGGTTGTATGTTGGCAGCGAGTGTATTGGGGCCACCACTGGAGTGCAACAGGGAGATCTATTGGGGCCCCTTCTCTTTGCCCTAGCCTTACACCCCCTTATTCTCCGTGTCCAGGAGCACTGTAACCTCCCCTTTAATGCTTGGTATTTGGATGATGGCACGATTATAGGTAATGCAATAGAAGTTGCTAAAGCCTTGGACATCATCAACACGGAGGGACCATCCCTAGGGCTCCATCTCAATATTAAGAAAACGGAAGTGTACTGGCCATCGTGTGATGGTCTCAAGGTTCAGGACGACCTTTTCCCGAGAGGGATAGGTAGACCTGAGAGGGGGGTTAAGCTACTTGGGGGGGCGGTTAGCCGAGATTCTGCTTTTATCGGGGAATTAGCCGGCGGCGGGCATCGACAGCGGTTGACCTTATGAAACTCCCGCCCTGCCTCCAGGACCCCCAGTGCGAGCTTCTTCTTTTAAGGTCATGCATGGGGGTAGTTAAGTTACTATTTGGGCTGCGGACCTGCCAACCCCACTTGATGGCAAATGCAGTATCCTGTTTTGACGATGGTCTCCGAGAGGCTATCGAAGACATTGTTGTTTGCGGGGGGTCCTACTTGGGTGACCTTCAGTGACGTTTGGCATCTTTGCCGATGCGTTTGGGTGGTTTGGGTCTCCTCTCAGCTCGGGAGGTTGGAGTTTATGCTTTTGTGGCGTCTAGAGCTCAGTCGTATGTATTGCAAGACCATATCCTTCGGAACAGTGGGGTTGTTAAGCTTGATGTAGACTACCAACAGGCCCTTGAGTACTTAAGTGTCTCTCTTCCAGACTTTGATATTGGCGGTTTCTCTAATATGGACACCGCCCCCCAAAGCCACAAAAAACTTTGGCGAATGCTCTATTTGACAAAATCGCTCAGAGTCTGGGAGAAACATTTGATCTGTCTCCCCGCCAGAAGGCGGTGATTGAGTGCTTGAAAGGCCCCCATGCGCAAGACTTTTTTACTGTTATCCCGATCGAGGGGCTGGGGCAATGCATGTCGGCTGTTGAGTATATGGCTATCCTCAAATACCGGATGATGATCCCTATGTATCCAGAAGACGAAACCTGCCCAATCTGCCGTAAAGCCTGCATGGATAAATACGGGGAGCATGCTGTTCATTGTAAGGAGCTCCCTGGTTTCAAATATCGGCATGACTGGGTGAGGGATGTTTTGGGGGACATCTTGAGGAGAGCGGGGATTTCTGCGAAGAAGGAGGCCCCTGTAAATTTCCTTACAGACCCCATGGAAGGGAGATCTACACTGAGACCAGCGGATCTGCTCGTCTTTGGCTGGGCGGGAGGGAAACATGCTTGTGTGGATCTCACAGGAGTCTCCCCCTTAGCTGGTTTAAGGGAAAGCGGGTTTGTAGCAGGACAAGCTATAAGGAGAGCAGAATCAAAAAAGGTGGATAAACACGCTAAAGCATGTGCTGATAACCAACATGCATTTGTCCCCTTCGCCTTCGACACCTTTGGCTCCCTAGCTCCAGAAGCTATCCGTTTGTTGACTAGGGTCCAAAAGGTTGTCCATAACAGTTGCTCATCAACAGGGAGGCAGGGGTTTGTCTTTAATAGGCTAGGGTTTGCTATTCAGAAAGGGGTAGCGGCGCAGCTTGTTGCTCGCTTACCTGCGATACTGATGTAAAACTTAATTGATTTGTATACAAGTTATCATCGCTTATAGATATTTGTATGTTTAATATAAAACCAATCATAACTCTATAGTCTATAACCAGGAGAAACACAAAATTATATTTACTATGTAAAAGTTAATCACATATAGAATGAGAGAGAAAGATACATAATTCTTGTACTTATATCTTAAAATTGACCTTGTCGATGAGAGTTAACTATATAACCAACAATATTTCAAACACATAGTTGACTCTTACGGTTCTCAATGTCTTTTGTGTACCACTAGGTGATGCCCCGCCCGCGTTGCGGGGCGATGTCCGAATTATTCTCAGCCAATTAAAAAAACAATACAATAGTTTTGCTAGAAATAAAAAGTAAAAAGAGTGTTAATTAGGCAGCTCTTTAACACGATTTTTAGCTGGGGGCAAAGTCATATTTTTATTTTTACTTGGCGGAAAAATCAAATTTTTTCGAGGGTAAAATCCTAATTTTTAGCCAGGGCAAAATCATAATTTTATTTTGCACTGGGGACAAAAACGTAATTTTAAATTGAGGGTGATATCGTAATTTTGAACCAAGGGGAAATTCGTAAATTTTAGCTGGGGACAAAAGCATAAATTTATTTTGAACTGAGGGCAAATACGTAATTTTAAACTGTGGGCAAAACCGTAATGTTAAAGTAGGTATAAAATAATAAAGTGGTGTAAATTCGTAATTTTAAGCCGGGGGAAAAACAAAATTTTATTTTGAACTGGGACGAAAACGTAATTTTGGCTGAGGGTAAAAGCGTATTTTTTTACCCCAGGGCGAAATCGTATTTTTTAGCTCGGGGCAAAAGGGTAAATGTATTTTGAAGTTGAGACAAAACCGTATTTTTTAACTGGGGGAAAAAACGTAATTTTAAAGTGGATATAAAATAATAAACTGGGTGTTTCAATAGGTATTGCTCGCCGTCCATTTGAACCAATGGGAGAGAAACACTATTGCAGGGCGAAAACGTAATTTTAAAGTGTGTATAAAATAATAAAATGGTTGGTCCAATGAGGGAGAGACGGCCGCCCATTTCAACCAATGGTAGGGTGATACCTATTTTGTGCAAAAAAAAAAAAAAAAAAAAAAAAAAAAAACCGTTTAAGCTGGCCGCCACCCCTAGCCAACCATTTGCTTTTCCTATTGCCAGCTGACATCATCAAACTTGTGTTTGTATATGTTGGAAACTAGAGGGAACTTATGTGACGCAACGAAGTGGACAATTTCAACACTAACAACTAGTTATATATAAGTATAAAATTAGATAAGTGTAACTTTAAAAGACGTAGCATTAAAAGATAATGCAAGCAATATATGCATTATTATTGTTGTTAAATTTCAACAACATAATATATATATACGGGATCAGGAGAAAACGCTCAAAAGTGTGAGAACGGTGAGAACGCTTCCTGGCCTAACACGTGTCACGCCGCTTAGAGAAAGGCGGATGGGTTTTTTTGTCCTTTCATATTTCTTTTTTATTAACGCGTGTCCCTTCATCTTTTCATTTTTTTGGCGTTTAATAAATACCCGGCGTTTTTATTGTTTTTAGATCAGAATCATATTAAATATTTTGGTTTTAAGTATTGTTTTGGCGTTTTTATTGTTTTTTAGATCGGGATGCAGACTTTTAATGTAAAAAACATCAGTAATTTTCTTGATTTTATTATATCAAGTGTTTTGCCATTTAGGATACAGGCCTATAATGTGACAGGCAATTATGGCGTTTTGAAAAGATAAATAAATTTCAATTTTCCATATAGTGGCATTAATATAACTATAATGTTTTGGCAATAAATGATACCGTCTCTTTATTTTACTGTTTCTTTTTCAATTTTCATCTGTCAATTAGTGTTGATTTTTCCAGTAATACTTTGTTTGCATTTTTGGCGTTTTATATAGCAACCTCGTACTTTGCTAGCATTCGTTCTCACAGTTTTCAAACTATCAGGCGTTTTGGTGTTTGTAGTTTTTGGCGTTTTATACTCAATTTTTTTAAATAGCAGAGAATTAGATGATAAACAACAAAGAATTACATAACAAACAATAGAAAATGAAAAAAAATTATAATCTAATTTCTCATTCAAATCTTCACTGTCATCAGCCTCTTCTACTTTAACCTTTTTGGCGTTTTGAACCTGTTTTTGAATGCCTTATGTAGATCCTTATTTTCCTACATAACGGCCGTCTTTAGAAGATGCTTATTTTTTGTGGCATCCTTTATGGTGGGTGGATATATACTTGTTTGATGACATGTTGAAGACTAACGCCAGCTTTAATGTATTGATCCCTTCATGCCATCCATATATCTATCAAGAACAAAGTGACATGATGTCATATCAGTGTCAATAGTCTATTTATCTTGAATATTTGTCCATCTCATTCAGCAAAAGATTATACAAATACCCAACTCAGAGAAGAATCAATTCAATGAAACTTCATTCAGATCAATACTCAATATAGCAGAATTGAGGTTCTGCATCTGTGGCTTTTTTAAGTATTATTTTTTGGCGTTTTTAAAGTGAATGGTTTATAGGGAATATGGCGTTTTGTTTCTGGTTTTGTGATAAGTTGTTTGTGCAGAGAAGTCTCTCTTTATAGGATGTTTTGTGCGCGTAGTTTAGCCGGGATTTTTTTTATAATAAATGATATTAATAAAGTAGCCGTCTTTTCAGTTTACTGTGTATTTTTACTGTTTTTTGTTCAGCTTTTTATGAGTTTTTAGGGTCATAGACTTTCCATCTCCCAGGTTTAGCGTTTTTGAATGGGTTTAAGTAGTTTTTTGAGTTTTTTTTTTCTTTCCATTTTTAGCTTTTATTAATTAATACTTCTGCAAATTACTTTCATTATAGTTTGGGAGTTTTTGGCGTTTTTACTCCATTTATGGCGTTTTCATATGCATTATGACTGTTTGGCGTTTTATTAAGATAATGTATTTTTTTTATTCTAAGTTGAAAAATACATAGCAAACAACAGAAAAAGAAAATTAAAAAAATAAAATAAAAACAATTCATATTCCAAATCTTCACTGTAATCAGTCTCTTTCTTCTTTTGAATCATGTTTGCTGGTGGTTTGGCTTAACCATGCTTGTGTTTTTGTGGCCGTTTGGAAAGACAAAATGACATGAGTTTTTTTTTTTTTGAATATGTATCTTCAAACAACTCATTAGTGTCAGTCGTCTTTTCATGCCATTAAAATATTCATAAAAAACAAAACACAGAAAATGACATAAGTCTGACCCCAGTATCTTTTTGTTTATGATTTGTCCATCTTATGCAGCAAAATGTTATTTGAGTCACAGCACCTCAGGGAAGAATGCATTATCCAAAACTTTGGCGTAGAACAGTATTTTGAATATACAAGAAACGATATTTGGCATTTTACTGAGGAAATAGTGTATCTGAAAGAACCGTCGATCTTTTTGGATTCTTTTGATGTTTGAGTGTTTTGGCGTTTTCTAAGATGAATGGTATATAATAGAAAATATGGCGTTTTTGAGAAGTTGTGTTTGATGTTTTGGGGATTTTGGCGTTTGTAAGTTGAATGGTATATAGTAGAAAATATGGCGTTTCAGGTTCTGGGGGATGTGTTTTTATGTCTTGGATGTTTTTTTGTTTATATAGCGATGTGATTTGGTCCGCAATGACGTTTTATTCATCAGTATGGCGTTTTGGTATAGAGGTGTAAAGACGCTTTTACCCTTAATGAGGCGCGTCCACGTAATAAAATTGATGTTATTTACGAAAACGCCACCGCGCCAATCTAGTCCATAGATTGTTTTAATCGGACGATCCATAAAATATTTGCACCAAATGCATAAATTTTTTTGTAAGTTTTAAAATTAAATAAAAATTACAATATTGTCCTAAAAAGATGTATTTTATATTTTTGGAACAACGACTATCAATCAAGATACCATCTCATGGGCGGTTGAGACTGGGTAAACGCAGACACGGTTGTGAGGCAAATCCTATATTTTGAACCCATTAGGTTACTCCACGGAAGGGTATAACACCGGTTTACGGGACCTTTCTGTGTCCCCACGGGAAACCATAACACCGACTGTCGCTTGAGAAACGTTACGCCGCCACAAGAGCCGAGACTCTCTGACGTAAGGCACTGTGGGATGAACATTCGTGTTGCCTCAGATTCAAACTTGCGACCTCGTGGTGTATTTTATAGTAACCTAGATATAAATATATATTATACAAATACATTATCTAATTCTTACGATTCTCAAAATATTACGGGTTAGGTTGGTTTGTATGGGGTAGCGCCCCCTCCACCTCAACCATTAACAACCAATAACACCCACTCCCCTCATTGGCTAGGTACCATTGACGGGGCACCATTGACCTCTCCCCAGCCCAATAACTAGCACTGTTGAGAGAAAGTGCGGGGTCCCATGTTTTCAACAAATTACCTTTTTTTGTTTTATTACTTCTCTTTTTTATAACAAGGGAGATTTATTCTATTACATATGTTATCGAGAAAGTATAATGGAACTCTATATCTTCGTAACGCATACGTGACGATAATATGACGTAATAGAGCTCCTAAATAGGCCTGTAAACGAACCGAACATGAACACGAACACATAATCGAACACATTTTTTTTTGTTTAAAGCCTAAATGAATAGTTCACGAACATAAACAAACACAAATGAACATAAACGAACACAGATAAACATAAACCAAAAAAATTAACTGAACATATTTGAATAAACGTAAACAAACATAAATTAACATGATTGAACAAACATAAATGAACACAAATGAACGTAATTGAACAAATATAAATATACACAATTTAACATTAGTGAACACAAACAAACAAGTCTAATATAGTAGTTTTTATATCCGAAAACACATCTAAATTAAGGTTTATAGATACTAAAATTAATTAGGCTTTTTATGTAAATATTAAGTAAATGATCAGTTACGGTCTAAGAAAAATTTTAAAATTTCATTTTTTATTACTAGAAAATTCAATTAATAATTAGTTATATTTATATAAGTAGTTAGAAAACCTAATATTTATATAAACATAACTATTTATGTATCTAGTAAAATTTAAACGAACATAAACTGACGTAAATAAATGAACACAAATGAACGTTATCGAACATAAATGAACGAACACGACGAGTGTTCATGTTCGTTTATTTAATTAAACGAACACAATTTTTTGTTCGTGTTTGTTCGTTTATTAAATAAACGAACATAAACGAACTTCTCCCCAAACAAGTTCATGAACAGTTTATGAACGTTCGGTTTGTTTATAGGTCTCCCCAAACAACTCCATCTTGGAAGGTTTAAAAATAAAAATAGTATAATCTACAAGTTACAACATTACACGAACTCATGACATCCTCACTTCTTTTCTAACATCCCCAAATCCCCCTTTTCATTCACACCCACTTCTTCAAAAGTTTGTTGGCAGTGAAAACAAACAGACACAAATTCTAGAGAGAGAGAGAGAGAGAAACTCTAGGGTTCGCTCACTTTGCAAGAAACCCACCCTTCTTCCTTTTTTCTAACGCCTGCAATTCCATCCGTTTCACCTTTACTTCACCTTCAAATCAATTCAATTCAACCCTTTTCTTCATAACCCACAAATGCCCTTCATTCATCGTCTTCAATTCGTTACATGGGGTTTCGTATCGTGAAATTCGGGGCTTGATTTTGGTAATTTTTGGCAAAAGTTATAATCTTTTTACAAGGGTAGGTGGGGTTTAGCCGTTTAGGTGAATTGTTGTGGTTAGAGAGATGTATATTGAGGATCTTGATGAAGATGTGGAGTTTTCCGGTGAGTCTTGCGGCGGTGGTGCGGTGGTGGTTTCGGATGCGAAAAGAGTGTTGGTCGGAGCAGGGGCTCGTGCTCTGTTTTATCCAACTTTGTTGTATAATGTTGTCAGGAACAAGATTCAGACAGAGTTCAGGTGGTGGGATAGAGTTGATCAGGTATAATTTTATTCAATGACTACATAGTTTTGTTGTGTATAATCTATACAATGGTAGGTAGTTTATTTGGGGATTAATAATTGTCTATTGTTATATACTATATTATACATTGTTGTAAGAATCGGTTGGCACTAGTCGGTCGGTGAGGAACTGACCAGTGATTAATCAAGACTAATAGAGATTAATCGGGAATTCGGGATTAATCGGATTGAGATTTTCATATGTAATTTTTAGTTTTGTATTTACACACATTTTTAAATGTATTTTTTTTACGTAGACATGTTTTAACACCTCGTTGACCCATTTTTTAAGTAATTAGAGGAAATTTTTAAGGTTTGGTCCAAATTTGTCCGGAATCTGGCCGGAATAGGACTGCCGTTGACCGCCTAGCGATTAATCGGCCATTACTCGGTGAATTTCCGATTAGTGAGTAATCGGCGACTAATCGGAGTCTATGCTAGATTTTTACAACCATTATATTATATAAATATTTTTGATCTTGTTGTGTAATATGTGTATGATTTATGTATCTAATGCGTTAACAAGAATCGTGCGATGAGCTCACATATTTGTTTTGTGCGCCCAAAACGCGATGGTGGTATTTGAGGGGCGTTCCTTGTGTCATAGTATTTGACATGTGGACGCGACGTGGGATTTGTGTGGCAAGCTTGAGCATTTTTGTGCACATTTATGATGTTAATAAAAGTGTATAAATGGTAATGAGTTGTAATGCTAACTATTGTTCTGTTGCTAGTTTGTGTTGTTAGGAGCGGTACCGTTTCCCACCGATGTTTTACATTTGAAAGAACTTGGTGTTTGTGGTGTTGTTACACTTAATGAGTCATATGAGACTTTGGTCCCAACATCATTATATCATGTAAGCATTCCAAATTAAATATTTTCTTTAATTCTTACTTCATATGGTCCATATTCTTTATCTGGTTCAGCCACTAATTTAATTTAATTTCTTGTATATGTTTTAAATCTTTAATTATAGGCTCATGGAATTGATCATTTGGTGATTCCAACAAGAGATTATCTATTTGCTCCATCGAATGATGATATTTGCAAAGCTGTCAAGTTTATCCATGGTAAGTACATTTATCTGTAACGAAATAGTAAATTCCATTTAAATAAATTGAGCATATATGTGGCAAAATGTAGGTCCGGCTAATTATTATATTAAACACTTGATTTCAATGGCGGTGATGAGGGTGTGCGGGGAGGACCACCGCACAGGGCCCGTGATTTCGGGGGGCACGTGTTTTTTTTTTTAATCCAATATATATGTTAATTTTTTTAAAATAGTATACCCATACCAACTCCAAGATAGGCCATTTACATAACAATTTGTATGGTTTAGACGTTAGTTCATTGGCATTAGGTTTAGTGAGCCCAATACCCATTTGATTTTGAAAAAAAAAAACATTACGGAAGGGCACCTTTTTTCGAGCTCGAACAATGTACATGAATTCTCAGAGACGCCACTGCTTGATTTGGTCATACCTCATTTTTTATAACCTGTTTAACCATTTTTTCTCCTAGCCACATTTTCTAATATGATTTATTAACAAGATATAAGCTGAGTTGACCCATTTTCAGGTTATGAATCGAGTATCCCTGCTTCTACTTGAGTCTATTTTGATGTTTGATTTGTTGTTGTTTTTGATTTGTTAAGAAAATGCTTCTGTGGGTAAAGCAACTTATGTTCATTGTAAGGCTGGGCGGGGTCGTAGTACAACTATCGTTCTCTGTTATTTGGTATGCATCTCAACTTAAAACTGTTTTCGCCTTTTACCGAACTGTTTTGACTCCTAATTCTGGTTATAAAAACAGGTAAAACACAAGCAGATGACACCTGATGCTGCTTATGAGTATGTTAAGTCAATTCGACCAAGGGTCCGTTTAGCTGCTTCCCAGTGGCAGGCTGTTCAGGACTACTACTATCTTGACAGAGTTAAAAAACAACCGAATTTTGAACCGTTTGATGATGCAGCCGTTGTTTTGGTGGCAGAATCTGATCTCGAGGGTTACCAAGAGAGTTTTGACTCAGGTTTGACTCGAAACAGAAATATTTTGGCAGAACTTAGCTTGATTTGCAGGGCGCAGTTTGCTAGTCAGGCTACCATTGCAAGGCTTTCGTGCATGTGGCTTGGATGCAATGATGCTGGTCGGAAACTGGTGTCGAAGGAATTCGTGAGCTCTGAACAGATGGCGGATGTTGGGATTAACATTCGTGTTCATTGAGTTTCTTGTTGCATAATGAGGAGTTGGTGTGAAGTGTTAAGGAGTTATGAAGTGTGTATATGGAGAGTATTGAGTGTCTTGGATATTTCTTATTAAGGAATAATGTAAAGGATGGTGCAAGTTAAATGCCAAAAGAAAGGCATGGGTTTGTGTGTGAATATATATCATCATATATATTATGAAGAGGTATTTTGAGAAAAACTATAAAGTAAGAAAAAATAAAATAAATTTTATAATAATAAAATATTAAATAATGTATCTTTTTTCTCATTAAGTATTATTTTAAAGTAAGAAATAAGAAACTAAAATATTATAAAAGTAAAACATTAAATGATTTATCTTTTTTCTCTTTAACTAGGTTTATTACTATGGCCGCGTTGCGGCGAACTTCTTTTGTCATTTAGTCTGTGTTTACATGTGTTTTGAAATCACTACGAGCGCGTTACGCACAGAACCGCTGACAAGAATAAAAAGAAAATGTAGAAAAAAACAGTATAAGATAACCGAAAGAAAATCAACAAAAAAAGTTTTATGGTAATGATGTTGTTCGTATGAAACCCGTGGTCAGAGATGAGCAAATGGTATTGGGTACCGGTACCGAATCTCCCGAGCCGAAAGATTTAAGTCAATTCGGTAGCATCCTTTTGCTTTCTTGGTACCGGTTTGCTACCAGTTTTTACCTTCATATACTTGTACCGTACCGTAACCGGTATTTTCGATACCATTCCATTTCGTCCTGAAGGGGTATGGTCCCAAATATCGCGTCAGCACGACCGCGAATGACCATTACCCTCATCAAAAACCTCCAACAGCAATAAACTCTCCAGTGTCCGCGTGGGCACACGCGAACACTGCGGTCCAATTTGCCCATCGATGAGAAGACTTACCTTAAGGACGGAAACTAATGTTACGCATAGCGATGCGGCCTCGCACCGCATCCTATGAACATTTTCGTCACGACAAGGGATCTGGACAACAGTAACAGTCACTAAGCAGCGATGCGGCCTGGCACCGCATCCCACGTAAATCATGGATGGAACAACCAATGCGGGAACAACATCAAATAACCGCAAGCAGAGATGCGGCCTGGCACCGCATCCTGCCTTCAAAGCAAGTAGGCCTGACACCACAGTACAAGTGGCACTGGGAACAGTCACCTACTGGCACACGTATGTACAACAGTCTGACACCACAGCAGGACGTGGCATTACCACAGTATCCGACAGGTCTGACACACCTGCAAATAGCTGTGCGATGTCAGGCTAGCTACTCAACTACCCTCCTTCACTCCTCGGCTATAAATACTCACCCCAAACCAGGTTTGAGGTATCACTTCTCAACTCTCTCAATACTACTACTATCATACTTTGCTTCCCAAGCAAATTACTGATTCTCACGCCGGAGAGTGGTAACAAGGAGCACCCCCCACCCCCATCCTCCTTGTTACGAGTCACGGTTTGTTTCCTTGTGCAGGAAACCCACCACCAGACGATCCAGCCAGCGATCCTCGGAAAGAAGGGATTAACCCTCTTGACGAGACCAGTGAGTTAACCCTACCCGGTTAACCATTGTTTCATCATTGGCGCCCACCGCTACTCTTAGCACTTTTTTCCAATCATCCTTTTCTTTCCAAAGATGTCTGATCGTCAAAACAACAATACCGGGGATAACCTAAACCCCGCAAACCAAGGGCCTGCGGGAACCATTCCCCTAGCCCCAAATGCCCAACACATTGGCACATCAACGCAAGGGGGCGCATCCCTTACGTTTGGACACGATCTGTCACAATACGCTGCTGTCATACCTCCAGGCATGAACCCTCATACCTGGTATGACCAACAAGCGGCACTTCTGGCCGCAACGTACAACAGAGCTTGCGCAGACGAACAAGGAGGTATCGGACCTACCCCGATACCGCGTACACCTGCCGGCCGTATTTTACGATACGACGACAGGGCCCCCACACATCCAGCCTCCAGAACCAGACAAGAGGACCGCGGCTCCTCTTATTGTGATGTCCACACACTCAATGAGGACGATTCCTCGTACGGGTCCCGCCGCAGGGACTCCGTACATAGCCGTTTAGGCCCCCACGAAGAAAGAAGGCGGCAATCTACAACTCGCCGCGACACAAACATTCACAGTCGTTTGGGACCACAGTCCCACCGTGAAGGGTATGGCCATACCGACCCAGATGATAGTACATACCGCGGGGAATCCCATTCCACTAACAGCAGACCGGGAGGACGCAACTATGTTGCTCCCACTCAACCCCGCAACACATACCTCCGCGCTGCAAAGCGCCACCAGGGCAAACCTTATAGGCCGAAATCTGCGGCCGAAAACTCTAAGTTTGTCCCAGAGATCGCCAACGCCGATGTCACCACCACAAAATTCCCATTGAACATTGGGAAATACAACGGCTCGACCGACCCAGATGATCACAACAACATCTTCGTCGGCGCTGGGTGCAACGGTAAGTGGGACGAACCTACCTGGTGCCATTTTTTCCCACAGACCCTAACAGGTCTGGCCAGGGCATGGTTCGATTCTCTGCCACCAGGGTCACTGACCTCATTCGAGGACTTACAACAAAAGTTCCTCGCGCACTTTAGCCAGCAACGACGCCATGAACGTGATTCAATGGACGTCATGAACATCTGGCGCAGAGACAACGAATCGCTTGACGCATTCGTTGTCCGTTACAATAAAGAGATCCTAGAGATAGGCGACGTTGCCGACCAGATGGCACGTAACCATTTCATTGTTGCAGTCAAAGACGAAAAAATGGTTATGAATATTTCCGGCGGTAACGGCTTGCCTAAGAAGTGGGAAGATGTCATGGCTAAGGTCAAAACATATGCCCAAACTCAGCGGTCTCTCAGACCGCACATGTCAAAGGCACAACCCCTAGCGGAAGGCCAGTCTTCCCGCCAAGAGGCCAAGCGCAGCAATAAGCGCAACAGGGACACATGGAATCGCGGCAGCGATCCCAGGCCATATGTCCCCCGGAACAACCAGCCCGACGCAAGGGCTACAATCAACGCCCAACGAGAAAACCGGGCGTCAAAGAAAAGATGCCAAAGGGCCCAGAAGTGTTTTCGTCCAACTGTTTCGAGTGGGTATTGCAAAAATTCAACTTTATTATTCATTAACTTTGTCACGTGTCTATATGTTATATGTATATGTTATATGTGAGTGGATGTACTGAACCAATAAGGAAAGTTTATTATTACTATGATGTGACAACTACTATTCATTAGTTTGGTTTATTAATATATAGGATAATTAGTCAATAATATAGAAAGTATATTTTAAAAATGAGTTATTAGTTAATTTAGAGGAATACAATTAATTAATAAATCATGTAAAACATTACAATAACAATAAAATACCAATATCAAATGAAGCATGTTTATTGGTTTAAACTTCTTAGATGGATGTTTGCGCGATGTGGCGGGAAACATAGACATTATTAGGCCATGCATCATTTGGTTCGGTTAATATTCTCAACCGAAATTGAAGTCATCGATTAGTATGTTTTATTAACCAATTGGTTTTCTATTAATTGGCTTATTTATTCGGTTAGACTGACGGTTTTTTGTTTGACTAATTTAATTCGGTTAATAGCCAAAACCAAACTTGGGCTAAAACTTTTGCTTAGAAATACATGAAATGGACGTAGAAATATATGAAATTGAAGTATAAATATATAAAATGGAGGTATGAATATGAGATACATGAACCGGAGGTATAAAAGCTAGAAACGTATGAAAATATGAATCGCTCGGTTATTTGGTTAAACCGGGGGGGGGGGGGGCAATTACTTTTTTTAGTTAATTGAGTTTTTGGTTGATTTCAGTATTCAGTTGTTGCTCACCCTTAGATTAAAAGAACTATAGCAATACTATATTCAAATTAAATAACAAAATACTCGTTTTTATGGGGTACTCCTTTAAAAAATATTAACGTATAAAAAAGGTATGACCGTTTAAAAATCATGGGGGCAATTACTTTTTTTTTTTATAAGAGATAAAGTGTAAGTACTAACTAATTATCAGTGATTTTGTTTAAGATGAAAGAATTAAAGTGTAATTGGTGTTTGAAAGACCAATTTACCCTTAATTTAGGTTGTATCTTATGTATTAAATAAAAAAGGGGAAATGGATTTTATCACCCTAAACTAATCAAAATTGGTCGTTGTCACCCTCAACTTTCACTTTGGCTCCCACCACCCCCAACTTTACACTTGGGTTGCTGTGTCACCCCTTCGTTAACCAGACACTAACGAGGTTAGTTTTCTTTGCTGACCTGGCCAATTTTTCCTGACATGGCATGATTATGTGTAAAAAAATAGGTTTAAAAATCAACAAAACAATATTACATACACACACAATACGCACATCTGTATAAATACAAACACACAACCAAGAAATTAAAAAAAATATACTTATAAAGACAAAAGTTAAGAATAGCACCAACAAAGAACTCAGTCTCATCAGGATCAGGCTTAACAACAAGATCTCTCAACGTGAAGACGAACATCTTACGGCAAATATCATCAATAATCTCTCTAACCTTCCTAAACAAACTCATCATTCTAACCGAATCAACATGTAAATCAGTGTTCTCCAGTTGATCTAGGTCTGCAAATTCCAATAGCCCACTATCTTCCCTGTGGAAAATTGAACAAAAAGTTGTTAAAAGTAAATGAATATTAGGGTTTAAAACGTATTGGAGACTGCCGATGTGGATGAGTAGTTGAGCGTAGAGGTTGGAGACGAAATCAGAGCTCTGCAGATCGCTGAACTTCCTCATTGGAGACTCGTAGATCTGCAACAAAGGTACCCTCGTTCTCCGTTTACATAGCTCTGCAGATTGCTAAACTTCCTCATCGGAGTGTACGGCGGCGTGAGAGCGGTGTCGATTACATCTAGCGAGTTGGCATTGGTGGTTGTAGGGAGGAATTGGAAGTCGGCGAAGAGTCGGTTCGCCCATTTGCTGGCGGAGAAGCTGCTGGTAGGTCCTCAGGTGGCTGAGAGGTTTCATCGGAAAAATATTGAAGTGTGTTGTTTGACTGGTGTTGAGTTGTAGGAGTGATGATATCTAGACTACTACTGATTTAAGGTTTCTATTAAGTTACAAGGATGATGGTAAAGGATGAGTACACGTAGCAGGCTAGCTCACAACTCCATTGACACGTAGGATTAAAAACAAACCGAGTTAGTGATTATTTAACGAAGGGGTGATACAACAACCCAAATGTCCAGGTGGCGGTGGTGGGAGCCAAAATAAAAGTTGAGGGTGACAATGACCAATTTTAATTAGTTTAGGGTGATAAAATCCATTTCCCCAATAAAAAAAAGTTTTAACTTTTGGGTATTTTAAAATGTCTTATCTTATGCATATACATAGTATAGATTTTTGGCTTCATACAAATATTTTTTTTTCTCATTTGAACCTTCCATTATATATATATATATATAGGGGAATATTCAAATGAAAACCACTAGTTATCGCGAAAACTAACTAAAAAAGCCTAAAAACATACCCAATTTTTTTTTTGCATACAAATTTTCGCTATTTTAGGTATATAAAAAACTTTTTTTTTTCATTTTTTTGTAGTGCACATGTGTATTAGTACACATGTGAATTATTACACATGTGCACAACAATTTTTTTTTTTTTGAAAAAAAGTTTTTTTTATATGCAAAAACTAGTGATTTTTATTAAAAAAATTGAAAAAAAAAAATTTGTGTGTTTTTTAGGCTTTTTTTGTTATTTTCGAGTTTTTGCTTTAAAAGTGGTTTTCATTTGAACCATCCCCTCTCTATATATATAGAAACGGGATCAGGAGAAAGCGCTCAAAAGTGTGAGAACGGTGAGAACGCATCCTGGCCCAACACGTGTCACGCGGCATAGAGAAGGGCGGAGGGGCTTTTTTGTCCTTTCATCTTCTGCTTTTCTAGTTCCGCTTTTCCCAATATTGTTTTAATTTTTGGGGTTTAAGATTTTTGGCGTTAACCAAATTCAATAATTAATGGCGTTTAATGGTTTTATCGTATTAACATTTTGGCGTTTATGGCGTTTATTCAAATCGTATGCTATTGGAACCCAGGGGGTCAGAAAATCTATCTGAATGGCGTTTTTCAAGGCGTTTTAAACAAGATAGCCCATTGTTCTATTATTTTTTATATACATTTTGGCGTTTGTGGTATCTTGGCTTTTTACAATTGTTAGATTATATTTCAGCCACAGGAAAAAAAAATACAAGCGAAGAAAATAAATTAAAAATCCTAATCGGATCTCTTTTCACAATCTTCACTATCATCATTCTCTCTCTTCTTTAATAGTACAAGAACTGTCACAAAAAATATGGCGTTTTATGTAAAACTTAACAAACCCATCGGTTCGATTATTTTGCCTGCTCGTCTGTTGAAGTGGCTTTTTTGTGGATGTTTTGGGACATAGATTGTCGCAACCCTCGTTCCCTAATAATCCGGGAACGGGCGGTCGTGGCCAGTATGGGTGGTATCTGTATTTTATCCATTTTGGTAGCGGAAATTACATCAGGACCGTAGTTAGAAAATAATTTATCAGAGTAAAATACCATGCTTTTAATATATTAAACACCTGGGAAAAACCCAAGTTTCAAGTACACACATTTTCATAGGGATAAACCCTATTTTATTTAATAAAAACATCTCTTTATTTTTAGGTAACTTTATTGCCACTTTTCCAAGCCTTCAGTACTGTCCAGCTGGCTTCTATTTGGCTTTCACATTCTGCTAACAATTCATTCATTGAAACTTCACAAATAACAATACTGAATATCCAAGAAAGCATATTAGCCATCTTTGAATTTTTTATTTTTTTGGCGTTTTACAGTGAGTGGTATTTAGTAGTATTGGCGTTTTGTTTTTTTGGTTTGATCAAATGGAAGTTGCTGAGACGTATCATTTCATAGGATGTCTTTTTGGCGCCTAAGTTAGGCGGTGCATTATTATAATAAAGTATTCGTCTTTTCAGTTACTGTTTGTAATTATTGTTTTTGACAAGCTTTATCTCTGAAGTCTGTAACACGTCCCATCTTTCAAGTTTGGCGTTTTAGATTCTAATATAATAAATTTCCCCTATCTTCAGTATTATTGATTTGTAGTTACTGTTTCTAGTTACATTTTCAAGTTTGTTTTTTTATTTATTTTATTTATTTATTTTTTTGGTTTTTTAATCTTCACTGTCATCAGTCTCTCTCTTCTTTAATAGTACAAGAATTGTCACAAAAAATATGGTGTTTTATGTAAAACTTAACAAACCCATCGGTTTGATTATTTTGCCCGCTCGTCTGTTGAAGTGGCTTTTTTGTGGATGTTTGGGGACATAGATCTATGTCGTGTGGGTGTGTTTTTCGCTTTTTCTTCATGTTGATCTTCATCTTTATAATCCTCCCACTCTTCAGTGTCATTGATCTCTTCTTCTCATCCAAGCCTTCTTCAAGAACAAAAAATACAAAATGCCATATGACTGGCATCAGTATTTTTTTCTTGAATTTTTGTCTATCTCATGCAGCAAAATCTTTCTGAGTTACTCGCCTCTGCTAACAATTCATTCATTAAAACTTCACGAATAACAATACTGAATATCCAAGAAAGCATATTAGCCATCTTTGAATTTTTATTTTTTTGGCGTTTTACAGTGAGTGGTATTTGGTAGTATTGGCGTTTGTTTTTTTGGTTTGATCAAATGGAAGTTGCTGAGACGTATCATTTTATAGGATGTCTTTTTGGCGCCTAAGTTAGGCGGTGCATTATTATAATAAAGTATTCGTCTTTTCAGTTACTGTTTGTAATTATTTTTTTTGACAAGCTTTATCTCTGAAGTGTGTAACATGTCCCATCTTTCAAGTTTGGCGTTTTAGATTCTAATATAATAAACTTTCCCTATCTTCAGTATTACTGATTTGTAGTTACTGTTTCTAGTTACATTTTCAAGTTTGTTTTTTATTTATTTTATTTTATTTTTTTTTGGTTTTTTATAATACTTGTCCAAAGTAATTTTATGATGGTTTGGTAATTTTTGTGGCGTTTTATGGCATGTTGGCGTTTTGACAAGCATTTGGTTTTTTGGCATTTTTATTAGATATGGCGTTGTTATTATATAACAATCAACTGAAAAAGAAAATTAAACAAAATAAATATTGATCTTCCAAATCTTCACTGTCACCAGTCTCTTTCTTCTTTTGAAGCATCTTCACTGCCTGTTTCGACTTTCGTATGATTTTCTTTGATTTTTGTTTTTCGAAGTAGTTTTTTTTTTTGTCTCCGTTTGGAAACACAAAGTCTGAAATCAGCCTCTTTTTCTATAATATTTGTCCATCTCATGCAGCAAAATGTTCTTGAGTTTACACCCTTTCAGCCAAAATGTTATCTTTTTTGGCGTTTTACCGAGAAAAAGAACGCCACTAAATAAACCATCTTAAAACTGTAAATTTGATCATGCTAAAATCAATAAAGTGTCTGTATGGTGATGGACAACATTGTTAATCCTCAGTTAAGAAAGATAACTGACAATGTTGTCCACCCCATACAGCTAAACTTTATTGACAACAAGATATTTGATGTTTGGGTTTTCTTGCGTTTATCTGGCGAATGTATATATTAAATATGGCATTTGGGGTTTTTGTGTGTGTTTTTATTTGAAGGTCTGAGTTGTTGTATATATAAGATTTTTTTTGGCGAGATTTTATTATAATTAAGTTTGGCGTTTTATATCTAATGGCGTTTTTAGTTAGAATGGTGTGTGATTTTTGTTTGGCTTTTATTTTCATGAGATGGCGTTTTGTTTGGAGTAGTCAAAAGACGCTTTTACGCTTAATGAAACGCGTCCACGTAATAAAATTGATGTTATTTACGAAAACGCCACCGCGCCAATCTAGTCCATAGATTGTTTTGATCGGACGATTCATAAGCGTTCTCACCGTTCTCATACTTTCCACCGTTTTCTCTAAATCCCGACCCTATATATATATGGGATGGATCATGAGAAAACTAGTTTAAATGAGAAAACAAAAAAACTAACTAAAAAAGCCTAAAAAACATACCATTTTTTTTATTTTTATAAAAAAATCACAGGTTTTTATGCATGGAAATTTAAAAAAAATAATAATAATAAAAACCTTTTCTTTTGTTGTATTGCACATGTGCACTATTACGGATATAGTGCACATGTGTAGTACACATGTGCAGTTACTACACATGTGCAGTACAACAAATTTTTTTTATATATAAAAACTAGCGATTTTTTTATAAAAAATTGTAAAAAAAATTTGGTATGTTTTTAGCTTTTTTTAGTTAGTTTTCTAGTTTTCTCATTTATATGTAGTTTTCTCATGATCCTCTCCCTATATATATATAGGAGAATGATCCGTTAGAAACCACCCTTTATTGCGAGAACCAATGTGAACAAAAAAAAAAAAACCTAAAAATAGCTAAAAAACACACATTTTTTTAATCAAAAAATCGTTTTTTTTTTGCTACTAAAAGTAGCGATTTTTTGATTAAAAATATTAAAAAAATTTGTGTGTTTTTTTATTTTGTTTTTTTTTAGGTTTTTTGAGGGTTTAGTTTTTAGCATTTTAGCTTGGGGTGGTTGGGGGGGGGGGGGGGTTTAGGTTTTTTTTTTTTGGAGGGGGGGGGGGTGGGGGTTAGGTTTTTTTAGATTTTTTAGCTATTTTTGGTTGTGTTCACATTGGTTCTCTCGGTTCTCGCAATAAAGGTGGTTCTCACATGAACCTTACCCTATATATATATATATATATATAGAGTGGGGATCCTGCGGAAAGTGTGTTTTTCCTAGAAAGTCTAGGAAGCGATCTGGGTCATCCAATGGGTGTGTTTAATGGTTGAGATCATCTTGGTGGCATTTTGGTAATATGTGTTTCTTAAAAATAGGATTATTTAATTAATCAGGGGTAGATATGTCATTTAGCTTATTTTAAATATGGAAATAACTATCATTCCATAAACCACCCCACATTTCTTGCGATTCTCTCTCTCTCTCTCTCTCTCCCTTTCTCTCGTCTATCTCTCTAACACTACAAAACAAGATATAAAACTGCTGGCTGTTAAAACCAATGTCAAGAAATCCTCCAGCATTACCAGCATGAATGCTAAAACACAATGGTATTAAACTGCTGGCTGTTAAAACACAATGTCAAGAAATCCTCCAGCATTACCAACATGGATGGTAAAACACAACGTCAAGAAATCCTCCAGCATTACCAACATGAATGCTAAAACACAACTGTATTAATATGCTTGTTGTTAAAACACAATGTCAAGAAATCCTCCAGCATTACCATCATGGATGGTAAAACACAGCGTTAAGAAATCCTCCATCATTACCAACATAAATGCTAAAACACAACTGTATTACTCTGCTTGCTGTTAAAACACAATGTCAAGAAATCCTCCAGCATTACCAGCATGGATGGTAAAACACAGCGTCAAGAAATCCTCCATCATTACCAACATGAATGATAAAGCACAACTGTATTAATCTGCTTGCTGTTAAAACACAATGTCAAGAAATCCTCCAGCATTACTAGCATGGATGGTAAAACACAGCGTCAAGAAAACCTCCAGCATTACCAAGAACATGCTGATGATTTTCAAGATAAACGTTAAAAATCTACAAACAAAACTATAATAGTAAACAAAAAATATCTGTAATTACCATCTCCACAATCAACAAGTGTGTTTGAAGCCATAATTTTCCTTTCAGCAAAATAATATTAAATACGACTGAAGCTTGTGAACAAATAACGATCAAACATTTGATACATACGTATGATTTGAAATCGAGAACAACAAAAAATCCGAAAATCATGGAAATAATCAGTTACAAACTCAAGTACGTGCAATATTAGTTAATGAATATAAATTCCAAACATAAAACTAGAATGTGAAAGTACATAAATGCCCTTTTAGTTAAAATCCTTCAATGCCACATGTCCAATTCTTATTGCTTCCTAGACTTTTTAGGAAAAACCCACTTTCCACCCAACTGCTCCTATATATATATATATATATATGGTAGGAGTAGGAGTTGGGTGGAAAGTGTGTTTTTCCTAGAAAGTCTAGGAAGCAATAAGAACGCGACATGTGGCATTGAAGGATTTTATCTAAAAGGGCATTTATGTACTTTCACAATCTATTTTTATTTTAGGAAATTATCTTCAATAACTAACTATACATAAATTTCAGAATTTTTTGTTTTCGATTTCTGATCTCACGTAATATCAATCATTCCTTCGTTTTCTTGCTGGAATCTATCAGCATGTTCTTGGTACTGTGTTTTAACAGTTTGTTCTTGGTGATGTGTTTTAACAGCAAGCAGATTCATACAACTGTGTTTTATTATTCAGATTCATACAGTTGTGTTTTAACAGGAAGCAGATTCATACAGTTGTGTTTTAGCATTCAGATTCATACAGCTATGTTTTAACAGCAAGCAGATTCATACAGTTGTGTTTTAGCATTCAGATTCAAACAGTTGTGTTTTAACAGCAAGCAGATGCATACAGCTGTGTTTTAGCATTCAGATTCATACAGTTGTGTTTTAACAGCAAGCATATTCATACAGTTATGTTTTAGCATTCAGATTCATACAGGTGTGTTTTAACAGCAAGCAGATTCATACAAATGTGTTTTATCATTCAGATTCATACAGCTGTGTTTTAACAGCAAGCAGATTCATACAAATGTGTTTTATCATTCAGATTCATACAGCTGTGTTTTAACAGCAATTCAGATTCATACAGCTGTGTTTTAACAGCAAGCAGATTCATACAAATGTGTTTTACATCAGCAGATTTCGCCCCAGCTTTCGATCGGCATCCGGTAACTGTTCCGCTGCTATCTATCCTTTCCAAAGTTTCCTGCTTTTTGAATCTCTTCCCTGCAACCAGCAAAATACCGTCAATTACAAACAAGAATCACCCGTAATCGCTTTGTAAAACACGCAGTACAATGAAAGCTTGATCTTACGTATATGGAACAAGGAAAATCTCTTATCTTCATCCATGATTTTAGGTATTTTTGGTATGATTTTGGGGGTTTCCGAATTTGGGTTTAGAGAGAGAAAGAGAGAGAGAGGGAAATTGGCGTGTATTAAGGAGATGTGATATCTCTGACGGTTATTTTTTATTGGTTTAAAACACACATAAGGACGAAATTGCCCCTACTCATTTTAAACAATCTATTAAATATAGTTAATTATTACAAGATTGCCATTGATTTAATCTCAACCCTTAAACACACCAATCGGATGGACAAGATCGCTTCCTAGACTTTCTAGGAAAAACACACTTTCCGTAGGAACCCTACTCTATATGGTAGGGTTCATGAGTGAACAATGATTTATTTGTGAACAAAATGAACTTATCCTGACCATTGATTTTGTAGATCTAGATTTTTTCTTTAATGACAAGATTGTAATTATCTTTTGTAACTTACATGTATTTTAATAGACACAAGGGTATAATTGTATATTTCTATCTTCATTTAATTAATTAATTAATTAATTTTTTCTCTCTCCTGATTTCTCTTTCCAATTAAAAGAATATTTAATTACATTCTCTATATTTTTTTTCTCTCACATATTACCTAACTTAATATTTCATAATTTTAAAAAAATACAAACATTATCAAATATTGTTCCGTCTAGTACACAATTAAAAATATTTAATTACATTCTCTATACATATATGTATTAGATCAATGTTTGATGAAAAGATGTATAGTGGAAACAATATGTAATAATACACAAGTGTATAAGTCTGGTATATATCGACATGTATACACTATGTACTTGAATAATACACATGTGTATACGTCTGGTAAATACCGACCAGTATACACATATGTACTTGAATAATACACAAGTGTATAAATCTGGTTTATACCGACCCGTGGAAACAAGATGTAATAATACACAAGTGTATAAGTCTTGTATATACTGACTTGTATACCCATATGTTAAAAATCATAATTTAATTAGGTTTAATATTTAATTTTAAAAGGAACATAACAATTTATTTAAAAAAAACATTAGCCCTTCAATCTCTTATAATTAAAATAGTAGAGAAATAATTAAAAATGAGAGAGAGAGAGTTAAGAGAGGAGAAAATTAAGGGATTTTAGTTAAAAGTACTTGGCTAATGTCAATCTTACCATTTTAATCTAAAAAAATGATCAATGGACAAAATTAGTTCACTCAGTTCACTCTAAAGAAGTTGTTCACTCATGAACCTAATCATATATATATATATACATATATTGTTCACATATATAATATTTTAGGAAAAATATTTATAATGTGAGAAGAGAAAACAAATGGCATAATAGTAAAAGACTAAATAGTTTATCAATTCTCTTATTAGGTTTGAAAGTTTAGGAAAAATATTTATAATGTGAGAAGAGAAAACAAATGGCATAATAGTAAAAGACTAAATAGTTTATCTCTTCTCTTATTAGGTTCTCTTTCAAATTAATTAGTAAAAGCCACTTTACCATACATATATCAAAATTCATCCTATACTTCAAAATTTTTCCACATGTATCTTACACATATGCTACATTTATCCTACACTATCATTCATCCTAAATTACTATCATTCATCGTAAATTCAGTTTGTTTTGAAAAAGTATATTTTGAAAATACAATAAACTGACCAATTATGTAGACAATTTGACCATATAGTCTTTCGAAAGAAGTGCTCACAACGTTTATCAAATCTTATCGCACTGAGAAAAAAAGTTGTTTCATTTAAATCCATATGTGTGTGTATTTTATAATTTTAAGATTAGTGTAGCAATGGTAGTTTCTAAGTAGTTAGTATATGATTAGTTTAATTGTTATATTTTAATATTAGTGTAGCAATGGTAATTTCTAAGTAGTTAGTATATGATTAGTTTGATTGTTCTATATAACCTAATGTAAAGCCCTTTCAAATACTAAGGTAAACTCAATTTCACCATTATAACACATTCTCTAAATTCATATTAGCATTTAGTAGTGTAGATTTGAGCTTTGAAACCATTTCAATGACTAAAAAGTATGAGACATCGGCAACGAATTCTCAAAAACCGAAGCAAAAATGCAACAACTATCTACAAAGAAACCCAATAACAATCTAGCAAGAATCTGACTGAAAAACGAGTAACAAAAAAGGTGTATCATTTCAAATGGCGGGTTTCTCTCTTGTTGAGGCTACATACATATAAGGGAGGGGCATTAGTTTGGCATTTTCCTGTTGTGCGCTTAATGTCGAGAAGGAAGTTAACCATTTGGTTCGTGCGCTAATCTGAAGTAAGGGCGTGCAAAAACCCTAATTTACTGACATAACCAAATTAAGGGATGCGGAAAAAGACGATGGGATGTTTAATGGTTATATAAAAACCGTTATTGGTGATCAGTTATGGTTATCAATGTCTCCGTCATCGAAAAAATTGAACCGAACCCAAGTTTTATATGTCCATGGTTAATCTAATCGACCCGCTATATACAACCGATCCATATAAATGAATTAATCTTTGACTTGGTATAACCCACGAACCCAGACACCATCTCCACAATCCCTCTCATATGTTATGGTATCTTGTTTCTCAAAAAACAAACTTGTGGTTTCCAAGTTTCCTTTTCGACTAAACGCTATAAGCCCATGACCTAGTGGTCAAGTGGTATGGAGTTTGCCCCTCACAAAAGTGGTGTAGGTTCATATCCTTACAAGTGCAAGGTTAGGTGGTATTTAGGTATAACTAGAGTATATTTTAAAAGATCAAAATGTGTCACTCGCTACATACACTTTAATATCAGTTGAAAACATAAATTATATGTCTTATAGTACATTGGGTTGATGGTTATTGGGTTCTAGGCAGTATTGTAAAAATCGCGACTAGTCGGTGATTAATCGCTAGTCGGCCAGTAACTGAGTAATTTTTCGCTAATCAGTCCATTAATCGCTATCCGGGCCTAGTCGGACCTAGTCGGCCAGCCAAAAATCGACGATTCCGGTCATATTCTGGCAAAAAAATGTATATTCCAGCTAAAATCTCTAAATTCTTGCCAGTTTCCAACATAACCATTTGAATTCCAACAATTAATCTTGTATACTTAAAAAGATTAGTTGAGTAAAAGTTAAAATCTAGCTACTTAAAATATTTATCTATAAAAATGTGTATATGTATAATGAGTTGCGTAAAAGTTAAAATCTAGCTACTTAAAATCTTTTCCTATAAAAATGTGTATGTATACATAAAACTGAAAATTATATATAAAAACCCGATCCGATTAATCCCGGGTAATCCCGAGTAGTCACTAGTACGCAACTCACCGACCGACTAGCGACTAGCGAGTTCTCCAACCTTGGTTCTAGGTAAGAAAATTATTAACGTTTGCCAAATTTCAAACTACAGGAGTGAGACATTAGGAATATTAGTTCATCAATGTTTACAACGAGTTGACGTCAACTCGCGCTTTGCGGCGGAATGTTGATTATAAATGTCTTTGATAATGCTATGTGAGATGCGAAAATTCTTTATTTTATGCAAAACATTTTTTTTTTAAATTTGCTTTATCCCCATACTACAACAACACATTAAAGCATTTTACTCTAAAATACATTACTCTACAATAAGGAATGGGCCAATTCCAAAACCCAATGTTGAGACATTTTGGCACAACCAAATGAACCAACAATATTTACCTAACTAACTGTTGACATTCAAATGAACCATTCACTAATCAAGAAAATCATTAAGTGTATGGTTTCTGAAAAAATTAACAAAGTTAGTGTTATGGGCTAAAACCGTTATAAAATGCAATCTTAGGGTCTGATATGTTAAAAGATTATTTTTGGGTTGAAACGGTTAAATCGGCTAACTAACAGGGGCCAAAACAGTAATTTACTCATTTTAAAATATGCTTTTAATAACATTTAATAGCATATGACATGGTATGATTTAATATCATATAAAATATGATGTATTGATGAACTAGTAATCGAGTGTTAGGGTGGCTGTTCCAAGAAAAGTGTCGTGGGCTTAAATATTTAGGGGTAAAAAGTTGATGTTAAATAAATATATATCCATTCTAGCTATACTTGGGTGGTAGAGGCTCTTGCTCTTGGAGTAAATATTAAGTTTCAAATCCTCGTATAGGTGTATTTAGTATTTGCTGGTGTAGTTTAGAAGTAAGAGTAATATAACCTTGCCATTCAAATATAAAATGAAACATAGTAATACAATACAATACAATACAATACAATACAATACAATACAATACAATACAATACAATACAATACAATACAATACAATACAATACAATACAATACAACTTGATATGTGTATAAACGCCTCGAGTCTTATGTAAGTATGGTCGGCGCTAAAAGCTTGGATCTAGTCAAGCTTAAAAATTAAGATTTCAGTTATGTTTATCTACTTATTTTATTGTTTAATCAAAGAATACCATTGATTTATTTAATACTTTTTATATAAAATATCAATTGTTTTTATCAATCTATTATTTTTAATAAATAAAATCAGAAACTTTAATAACTTGTATATTCTTTCTTTTCCCTCTAAAAAGTTTCATTTTCACTTTATATTCTTCAACATACAACTCTGAATCACTAATTATGGGACAAGAATTATATTAGATCATTTAGTTATCAAGTTTTAAATCAAGAATTATATTAAATCATTCATCAAAATTGTTCAAGAAGAATAACAGTACCATAGTTTCTTATGAATCATTTGAAATATAAAATGTTATAAATGGTTGATATTAGAATGAAAAATATGCATTGTTGATTGTTGAATAAGCATGTGAGAACGTTGATATCACAACAAGGAAAGCTTGTGACAAACTAAAATAAGTGCAACATGTTGGTGAATACTTGAATTTGAATTGATAAAAGGAAAAAGTTTTCCTGGAGAAATAAAGTTTGAATGTGACACAATGGATCAAGTCAAGTGAAAAATTGATAAGAAACAAACATTATTATGTCTCAATGCTTTTCATAAGTAATCAATCATATACTAATCACTCCATTGATGCATAAGTTGCCAGTTGTCGTCTGCTTGAGACCAGAACGATTCATTGCGTTTAGAAAAAAAAGCGCCATTCTGAGAAAGCATCCAATAACATCTGTTCATCTTAAACAAATTCCGGCCACACATCTTGTATATATCTTTGTCAAAAACATTGAATGACATGCTCTTCAGTTTAAGTGTGTCTTTTTGAAGCCATCCGAACCAACAATCATACCTGTTTTCCCCGAACAAATCCTTACGGAATTTCCATGTGAACATGACTCCGGGTCGAAGTACAGGTGGTGCATTAGGGGCATTACACTGATAAATTATAGTATCAACATCTACATCTGTAATGTAGACTCTATATGGTTCAAGCCATTTGCTCGAAGGTGGAGTTTTGACTTCCGGAGTTTTGACTTCCGAAGAAATATCAAAACTGTTAACCAAGGAAGAAAAATGTAACATAAGATAAAGAAGAAAACACCATGTCGCTAAGAATTTCATGGTTTTAGAAAATGATGCTTGGATACTTTCATGTCCAAACTTACACAAGTATATATAGGGGGTTGTAGGAATCATTAGACCCCAAATTAATGAGTTTGCTATTAAGCTCCATCCCCGTCATTATACAATATGATTGGCAAAATTAAATGTGTTAAATCAATTATTATGGGTAGGCCTATGAATTACATGAGATAATTTGAATTCAGTTAATCATATTTATAGGATTACACAAAAATTATATATGGTTCATGTACAATAACGACATGGGCCAATAGGTATTAGTTTTTTGTTTTTTATTTGCCTACACAAAAAGTTTTAACAAGTAGGTCTTGAATTCTAATCTTGATATCTTCATTTTTAGTTGGTTTGTTTTTTCTTTATGTTTGTTACCTATGCATTAAATGCATATGACATTAATTGACTAATTTTGTGTTACATTAAATCAAAATGGGAATCGTAGTTATTTCTCAAATCTAGTTTTAAAATGCTTATTTATGTTAATTTCTTAAAATATTATTCAATCTACAATTAGTTTTGTGTGTTCCATTTTTTATGAAAAAAGTCTTATTTTTTATTTCTCTTTTAACTTTGTGTATTTTCTAAATAAATATGGATAGGTTACGACGGTTTTACATGACCGTAAATAACGATTTTTAAAGTTACGACGTAACTATTCCACATTTTCTTAATTTACCCTTACAATGTGTTTTTCTTTCTATTTTTCGTTGTCCAAATGCGCGTGTGATGTGCTTTTTATCTACATTTCCAGGTAAAAAAGCAGCCCGCCACAACATGCAGGTGAATTCACAAATTTTTAATTCATTTTCATATATTTAAAACTTTTTTTGTATATTCTTTTTAAGAAGTTTATATTTTAGTGGCCCGTATTTTATCTTCGCACAAGGCCTACATATTTTCGAAGATTTTTGGAGACGGCCCTGTTCTCGAGTCCGTCGATCTGACGAGAATGCTATTGCAACTCCTGAGCGAGTCTCACGAGTAGGGCATGTGTACCAATAGACAGCCTCACAACTTTATAAATGTGTGGAGGATGTTGTAGCGGCTCTTGTGGTTGAGGATTGTTTTCACATGAAGGAGAGGCAATTGAAGGAATTGTATAACAACTCTCCTAAAATTCCTTAAAGCATCCCTATATGTCCTAGAATACACCCCGTATACGAAAAACGGCCCTGAAATACCTTTATTTTAATAAAAATCAAAGAAAACAAAATTCCCTGCTCGCTCGCGGGGCGCGACAAAGACAGCAGGAGCTGTCGCGGGCCACGACCAGGTGGCCACCAGGCGCAACCCTAGGCCGACACGTGTCCCCATCGTGTCAAGGCTAGTGGTCGATGCAGCAAGGCTAGGGCCTACCCTAGACTAGCTCGCGGGCCGCGAAGGCTTTGCCTTCTGTTCTCGCGGGGCTGAAGGAAGTGCTCGATCAGACCTATAAATAGAAACCATCGGCTTCAGTTTCCAAATCGTTCAAAACTTTCGAATCTCTCTCAAATTCTAAATATTAGAAATAATTCTCGGGCATTATACCCACTAAATTAGCGAAGCTCTGCCTCGTTGTAAGTATTATAACCCCGGTTACGTATTAGTTACTCTGCCCGATTGTCGCAACCCCCGCCCCCTATCTGTCCCGGGAACGGGCGGCCGCGAGACAATTTGTGGTGGTATCATTTTGTTTATCATTATTATTATTTTGGCAGCGGAAATTTCATCAGGACCGTAGTTAGGAAATGTTTATCAGAGTAAAACCACCATATTTATATACACATGGCTAAAACCCAAGTTTCTTATTACAACATGTTTATAGGGATAAACCCTATTTTATTGAATTTAAAACATCGTCTTTTAGGTAACTTTATAGCCACATTTTTCCAAGCCGTCAGTGCTCTCCGGCTGGCTTTCTTTGGCTTTTACATTTTGTTACCTGAAACGCGTTTTAAAAACATTTGTCAGTGGGAAATACTGGTGAGTGAATCCCAGTTTAATCAAGAAAGATTTTATTCTTAACAGTATTGAGAGCAATCACATTGTTTATTTCTACAAAATTACTCATTCGGTATTGTCAATCCTGACTGGTGGGTCATATTACACATTGGCTAACTCGTTGTCAAATGGTAACGTGTTTCACATTTTGTATACAAAACCCCAACATACCGGCAGTAATTGAAGAACTACAAAGACTCAATCACTGCCTTATAGCATTGCAAAACATTTAAGGTTTTGTAAAAACAGTTTAAAAAAAGGAGATTACTCACATTGCTGTCTTAGGTTTTCTGTAAGGGTTTCCTGGTGATAATCTATAATTTACACAAATGTACATATGTTAGTATAATAACCCATTATTTACATTAGTAATACCCTCCCCGAGACGGCATTCCAACGACTACGTCGGGCAGAACCTCGACAGCCGTTACGGAACCCTGGATCAATCGGGCAGCGTATCTAATAAGTAACCGGGGTTATAATACTTACATTGGAGCAGAACTTCGTTAATTAGGGGGTATTATACCCGACTATAGTGTCTTCTATCAGAAATTCGAGATTGAGAAAAGGAAATGAGCGAGTTTCAACTGAAGGCCCGATGCCCTCTTATATAGGGATGAAATTGGTTTCCTAGCGGCCCGCATAAGGTTAGACCTCGGGCTACGCGGCTCGCGTAGTAGGGGGTCTAGGCGTAGGTGATCCGGGTCACGAATAGGTTCAACACGTGTTACCACCGGGGCTCGCCGGATCTTGTATCTGTCGCGGCCCGCGTAAGCTAGTGGTGAGTCTTACGCGGCCCGCCAGAACCCTAATTTTCTTGTTTTTTTATTTATTTTTAATGGTATTTTATATTTTGGGCTCGGTTTTCACATACGGGGTATATTTAGAGACATATATGGGTGTTTTAAAATATATTAGGGCGTCGAAAATTATTCAGGAGGGTTGTTATATCCTCCCCACCTTATTTTAGAGCTCGTCCTCGAGGTCTACTAGAACAGGTGTGGGTATTTTCCTTTGCATTTCTGATTCAAGCTCCCATGTATATTCTGGTCCTCTTTTGGAGTCCCACTTCACTTTGACTAGAACTAATCTCTTGTCCTTGAGGTTCTTAACTTTCCCGTCTTCAATCTGTAGAAGTCTTTCTACATACTTAAGTTGTTCATTTACCTCTATATCCTTAAGAGGTACTACGAGTGATTCATCAGCTAAACACTTTTTGAGATTAGATACATGAAATAAATCATGTATTCCTGCCATTTCTTCTGGCAGTTGTAGCTGATAAGCTACATGTCTGATTCTTCTAATAATCTCAAAAGGTCCAATATACCTGGGGCTTAGCTTTCCCCTTTTTATGAATCTTACCACTCCTTTCCAGGGAGAGACTTTCAATAACACTTTATCTCATACTTGAAATTCCACTGGCTTTCGTCAGTTATCAGCATAACTCTTATGTCGATCACGTGCTGCTTTCAGTCGTTCCTTGACTTGAATGATCTTGTCTGTTGTTTCTTGTACTATCACAGGTCCCGATAGTTACTTTTCTCCAATTTCTGCCCAGCAGACTGGCGTTCGGCACTTTCGTCCATAAAGTGCTTCGAATGGTGCAGCATTGATACTTGCGTGATAACTGTTATTGTAAGAAAATTCTATCAATGGTAAGTGATTGCCCCAATTACCTCCGAAATCAATTACACAAGCTCTAAGCATATCTTCCATTGTCTGAATCGTCCTTTCGCTTTGTCCATCTGTTTTAGGATGATTAGTGGTGCTTAGATTCAACTTGGTTCCCATTGCTTTTTGGAAACTTGTCCAAAAATGAGAGGTAAAACGACTATCTCTGTCAGAAACAACTGATAAAGGAATTCCATGTAATGAAACTATTTCATTTACATATAATTTAGCTAACTGTTCCATACTGAAAGTTTCTTTCATTGGTAGGAAATGAGCTGACTTGGTTAGCCTGTCTACAATCACCCAGATTGTATCATTACCTTTCCTTCTTTTGGGTAATTTAGTAACAAAATCCATTGTTATTAATTCCCATTTCCAAACACGCATTTCTAATTGTTGCAATAAACCTGAGGGTTTTTGATGTTCAGCTTTAACTTGTGAACAAGTTAAACACTTTGTGACATATACTGCTATATCCTTTTTCATTCCTATCCACAAAAATTTTTCCTTAAATCCTTATACATCTTATCATTTCCAGGATGCATCGTATACTTAGACTTATGGGCTTCTTCTAATATACGGTGACGTGGGTTTCCTAATTTAGGTATCCACATTCTTTTCTTATGGAATCTCCAAATTCCATCTGTTCCTTGTTCTAATTCCTTAATCATTCCTTTTAACTTTTCAGTATCATCCTTGATTACTGATTCTTGTGCTTTTCTAATCTGATCATTTAAATCTACTTGCAGATTTAACTTAAGAGAACGTACTCTTTTTGGCTTTTCATGATACTTCTGACTTAAAGCATCAGCTAATACATTTGCTTTTCCTGCATGATACTGGATATCACAATCAAAATCACTAAGTATCTCCATCCAGCGTCTTTGTCTCATATTCAATTCCTTTTGCCCAAAAACATACCTTAAACTCTTATGGTCGGTGAATATGGTAAACTTACTACCGTAAAGGTAATGTCTCCAAATTTTAAGGGCAAAAATTATAGCTCCTAACTCTAGATCATGGGTTGAATAATTCTCTTCATGATTCTTAAGTTGTCTAGAGGCGTAATGTCACGACCCTCGTCCCGGTTTTACCCGGTCCAGGTGCCGCGGGACAGAAATCCGTGGTAATTAATATGTTGGCAGCGGAAATTTTAACAGGATCTTTTAAAGCGTGAAAATGCCCAATTGTTTTATTTCATAAATTGGGACAAACCCCGTAATTTACAATAGAGGAATTTCACAAGAAAATTCTCTGTTTTACAAAACATGTTTATTTATTTAACTGAGCCACCACTTCAAGCTTGATTAGTGCTCCGTAGCACTTTTCCTTGATTCACAGCAGGTCACCTGAAACATGTTTTAAAAATATTTTATCAACGGATAAATACTGGCGAGTCACTCAATTTTGATAAAAATGACACCTAGTTATAAATTACAGCATAAAAGCGATTACAATGGCTTCTATCTTATTTTTATCTGGCGCCGTGTCACAGCCTTGTGACGATGGTCATACCACTATTGGGTCCTTTCACCCAAGTAGTGATGATTATCACTGTTAGGTTAATGAACCTAACCGTGAGAAATTAGTAATGTGCACAATACCCCACTTGCTAGTGATTCAAGATAACCAAGACTTAATCCCTGTAATTATAACCTTTGAAAATAATTTGAGGTATTGTAAAACAACTTTGATAAAAAGAAAATGACTCACATTGCAAGTTTAGTCGGGCAGAGTTTAGCCAACTAATAAGCTGTTAACCTAATTCAAATAACAATGCACACGAAACTAGGTCAGTAACTTAATTCAACTTTTACGACAACTCACGAGAATCAAAACCTTCACGACGAATGACAAAGTATAGCCCAGATACGAGCATCACTTAAACATCCATCGGATTGGTTTTTATCGATCGGACATTAAATCGTAGCAGTGATCGAGTTATTACCCTGTTATCGCGGCAGAGTTTCGGGATTTTGATTGTTTTGAACGAAACAGTGTATAACTAAGTGTAGGAAACAAATTTTTACGTCGAAACAACTGTGCCATGCAAGTGCCAATGTCCTCTACTTATACTGGAAAATCGACCCTGTCGCGTGGCGAGACAGGCTGTCGCGTGGCGCGACGGCGCCCTTTTTAGGGTAGGGTAGCCACGTCTCCAACTAGCCTGGGTGAGTTGACAGAATGATTAAATTCGAATTTTACAGGGAGTTATGATGATAATCGTCAATGGGGAATACCCCCCCTGAGTTTTAGGGGCCCTGATCCTGATTCCGATTGTTCTGAAAATTTTAGGGGTTATGCAATATTTCTTGGGGGTCTCAATTAGGGTTTCCTATTGGACAAAATAAAATAAATAAAAAAATAGTAATTTTAATGAGAGTTGTTACATCCTCCCCACCTTGATTAAAATCTCGTCCTCGAGATTTACTAGAACAAGTAGGGATACTTTCGCTTCATTTCTGATTCCAGCTCCCAAGTGTACTCAGGTCCTCTCTTTGAATCCCACTTGACTTTGACCAGCACTAGTCTTTTGTGTTTGAGAAACTTGACCTTTCTGTCTTCTATCTGCAGTGGCTTCTCAATAAATTTTAACTTTTCATTTACCTCTACATCTTGAAGAGGTACTACCAGGGATTCGTCAGACAAACATTTCTTGAGGTTGGATACATGAAATACGTCATGTACCCTGGCTAATTATTCTCGTAGTTGAAAGCGATAGGCAACTGGTCCTATCCGCTGGATTATTGGGAATGGTCCTACGTACCTTGGACTTAGTTTTCCCTTCTTTCCGAACCGAACTACTAATTTCCAAGGAAAAACTTTCAAGAGTACTTTATCTCCGAGTTGAAATTCTAGTGGCGTGCGTCTATTGTCTGCATAACTCTTCTAGCGATCTCGAGCTGTCTTTAGTCTTTCCTTGATTTGCGTTATCTTGTCGGTGGTTTCTTGCACAATCTCGGGACCTGATAATTGAATTTCTCCTATTTTTGCCCAACAAACTGGAGTTCTGCACTTTCGTCCATATAGTGCTTCAAATGGGGCAACTTCAATACTTGCATGATAACTATTATTATAGGAGAATTCAATTAAGAGTAGGTGGTTATCCCAGTTTCCACCAAAATCTATCACACATGCCCTGAGCATGTCTTCCAGGGTTTGGATTGTCCTTTCAGTTTGTCCATCTGTTTGAGGATGGTAAGCTGTACTTAAATTTAATCGCGTCCCCATGGCTTCTTGGAAACTAGTCCAGAAATATGAAGTGAAACGACTATCTCTATCCGATACAATAGAGAGTGGAATTCCATGTAAGGATACTACTTCATCTACATACAACTTTGCTAACCTTTCCATGCTAAAGGTTTCTTTCATGGGTAGGAAATGAGCTGATTTGGTTAATCGATCCACAATTACCCAAATCGCGTCGTTACCTTTTCTGGTTTTGGGTAACTTAGTAACAAAGTCCATTGTTATGAGCTCCAATTTCCATACAGGTATTTCTAATTGTTGGAGTAATCCTGAAGGTTTCTGGTGTTCTGCCTTACCTTGTGAACAAGTAAGACACTTAGATACATATCTAGCTATGTCCTTTTTCATTCCTATCCACCAGAAATTATTTCTTAAATCTTGGTACATCTTATTATTTCCAGGATGCATGGTATACCTAGATTTATGGGCTTCCTCTAAAATCTTATTTCTTAAATCTCCTTGCTTAGGTACCCAAATCCTTCTTTTGTGGAATCTCTAAATTCCATCAACTCCTTGCTCTAATTCCTTTATTCTTCCTTTCATTCCTTCAGCATCATCCTTGATTGCTGTTTCCTCAACATTCTTTAATTGTTCCATTAAGTCTAATTGTAAACTTAATCTAAGAGCACGAACTAGCTTTTGCTTTTCATGATACTTACGACTTAGGGCATCTGTAACTACATTTGCCTTTCCTTCGTGATATTGAATATCACAGTCGTAGTCACTTAGAATTTCCATCCATCTCCTTTGTCTCATGTTCAATTCTTTTTGCCCAAATATATACCTTAAGCTCTTATGATCTGTATAGACAGTAAACTTACTTCCGTACAGATAATGTCTCCAAATCTTAAGGGCAAAAATTATCGACCCTAATTCTAAGTCATGCATCGTATAGTTTTCCTCGTGCTTCTTCAATTGCCTTGAGGCGTACGCAATTACTTTCTTGCGTTGCATTAGCACACATCCTAATCCTAACTTAGAAGCATCACAATAAACTTCAAAATCTTCTGTCCCTTCTGGTAAGGCAAGAATTGGGGTGTTGGTTAACCTTTGTTTTAAAATTCTAAAAGCCTCTTCTTGCTTAGGTCCCCATTCAAACTTAACTGTTTTACAGGTTAGCTTAGTTAATGGCACAACTATCTTAGAGAAATCCTTAATAAAGCGCCTATAGTATCCAGCTAAGCCTAGAAAACTTCTAACTTCCGTAGCTGATTGCGGGACCTTCCATTTGGTGATTGCTTCTATCTTGGAGGGATCCACGTGAATACCTTCGTGATTCACCATGTGTCCTAAAAATTGCATCTCCTGTAGCCAAAATTCACACTTCAAGAATTTGGCGTAAAGTTTCTCTTTTCTTAACAAAGTTAAGAGTGCATACAGGTGCTGACAATGCTCATCCTGACTTTTGGAATAAATAAGTATATCGTCAATGAAGAGAATTACAAATTTATCCAAATACGGTTTACAGATTCTATTCATCATGTCCATGAATACTGCAGGAGCATTTGTTAGTCCAAATGGCATAACTGTAAACTCGTAATGACCATACCTAGTTCTGAAAGCAGTTTTAGGTATGTCTTCTTCTTGTACCTTCAACCGATGAAATCCGGAGCATAAATCTATCTTAGAAAAATACCTAGCCCCTTGAAGTTGATCGAAAAGATCATCAATCCTAGGTAATGGGTATCGATTCTTAATTGTAACCTTATTCAATTCCCTATAATCGATACACATTCACATCGAACCATCCTTTTTCTTTACGAACAACACTGGTGCTCCCCAAGGGGAAGAACTAGGTTGTATAAATCCTTTACTGAGCAATTCATCTAACTGCTTTTTCAATTCTAACATCTCGGTGGGTGCTAACCGATACGGTGCCTTGGCTATCGGTGTAGTTCCAGGAATTAGATGAATTCTAAATTCTACCTACCTATCGGGTGGTAATCCAGGTAGTTCTTCTGGGAATACATCCTGGTATTCTGATACTACTGGAATTTCCTTAAGTTCCTTACCCTTAGTGCTAATGATTACCGAAATCATATACACTATTCCTTGCTTTCGTTCATAACTAGCAACTTTAATTACTGAAATGAACTTCATGGGTTTTCGCGGCTTATCCCCTGTAATTATAATTACTTCTCCTGTGGGTGCACGAATTTCTATGGAATTCTTATCACATAGGATTCAAGCATGGTTGGCTACTAACAAATCCATTCCTAACACAACATCGAATTCGGCTAAATCCATAGGTAATAGGTTTGCATAGAATTTATGGCCTAGAAGTTCTATCTTTCCTTCTTGCAAAACTTTATCTATGTTAACAGAATTCCCATCTGCCGTTTCTACCATAAAAATTTGTCTAAGGTTGGTTAAGGGTAGGTTAAGAGCTTGGCAGAATGAAGTATTTATAAAACTTTGGTTTGCACCAGAGTCAAATAATACTTTTGCATAAACGTCGTGAACTAGGAACGTACCAGCTATCACATCAGGGATTAGCTCTGCTTCCTGGGTAGTCAGTTGGAAGGCTCTTGCGTTTTTCTTGGTAGTTCCTTCGGCAGGTTTGGCTTTGTTATCAGCTGGTTTGACCAGTTTAGGGCAGTCTGGTCTAAAATGTCCAGCTTCTCCACAGTTGAAGCAGATTGTGGATTTCTTTCTCCTGCAATCTTCTTCTTGATGCCCAGGAATTTTGCAGAAATTGCAATACCCTTTGCATCTTCCGAAATGCTTTCTTTTACAAGTACTGCAAAAGGGAACAGTGGAAGATTGTCCGGTGCCCTTTTTCTTGAAATTACCCACACGGAATCCTTGGGTAATCTTTTGGGTCACTTCCTTCTTTCTATTTTCTTCTCGCGTACGTACCAGTCCGTCCGTTAAAGTGTTGGCTAATTCCACTGCATCGTCAATTGTGCGAGGTCTCGCAGCTTTAACGATATCACGGATTTCGCCAATCAAACCCCAAATATAGCGGGAAATAAGTACCGGTTCTGGCGAAGCCGGGGTTGGTACAACTCTAGCATACTCGAAGAAGGTCGAAGTATACCCTCGACAGTCTACATCCACCATCCGGTGGTTCAAGAACTTGTTCGTCATTTGTTCCTTTTCATATTCTGGGCAGAATTTTCTTTCCACCAGACGCTTAAATTCTTCCCAATTCATGGCATAGGCCACATTGCTTCCTTTGTCTTGTAGTACCGTGTTCCACCATTCTAGCGCCCCTTCTTTAAAAAGATGCGACGCGTACATGACCTTGTCTTCCTCGGCACATTTACTTATTTTAATTACTGCCTCGGTTTTCTCCAACCAACGCAGTGCAGCAGTCGCCCCTTCATTGCCTGCGAATTCGACAGGTTTACAGGCAAGAAATTTCTTGTAAGTGCAACCAGGCGTTGCAGCTTTCATTCTTTTAAGGAATGGGGCTTGCATCCCATTATTATCATTATTATTAATGTTGCCACCTCTATTTACGCTATTACTGAAGTTGTCTTCATGAGTACGTTTGCTAGGAATAATTGGTTGAGGTTCAACTGGATTTCGGGCAGCAGCAAGGATTGCTGGAATAGCATTGGCTATTCCCTGAGCAACGATATTTTCGATATCCTGCCTATTCAGAAATTGATCTCCATTGTTTTGCTCGGATTGGTTAACCTCGTTAACTGGTTCATTACTAGCGTTTTCCATCTGGTAATTAATATATATAAGTTATTAGTACCAAATTAATAACCAAGCATAATAAAACAATCGCACATAAACACGTATAGCCAACATTGTCGACTTTGCGACGTTAATATTTATATATATATATATATATATATATATTAGTATGCGTCCGTACACACTGGTTATCTTACAAAAGTTTTATTTTTAGTTATTTCACATGATTATATTTTTATTATTATATTATTATTAAACTCATATTCCCACAACCACACAACCACAGTCAGCTGGCATCTCAGAAACGACGTTCCCTCTCGTCGTATTTCCATGAGATTCTTTCTCCCACATCCCTAATTCGGTTTCCTGCATTAATCAGCTCCTCGCCATAATGACGGAGTTCAGCCAAGTTTTCTGCGCTCATAGGTGGGTTTGGTGCAGGCTCGGGGTCAAACTGAGGGAAAAAGGTATTAGGGTTATTTAAAAGATTCTGAAATTGCAAGTCGGTTGTCCACCATTCTTCTAGCTCTCCTGGTAACGGTTGGGTGTGGATAATAGGATCTGGGATATCAGGCTCTAGATCAACTGGAAGTTGTGCTTCCGCTGGGTAATTGAAGAGGTTTGCATCGGCAGGTCCGATGAGGTCACTAAGTGCCAGTTTATGATCCAGCTCCTCCCATGATGGCATTTCCTGGGCTTGCCCGGAACTTTCCCCGATCTCCTTTCCTTTGCCTTAATCATTTGGATCCTCAGTCTTTATAACTTTCCGTGTCGCTGGTTTCTTCCTACGCACACGCCTCCAGCCCACGAATCTTCTTCTCTTTTTCGGTTTTGGTTTCTCCGGAGGTTGGGCTTAAAATTCCATAGGTTCATCAGTGTCGGCCCAATAACCGGAAAAGTCTCTGGAAACTTCCACATTAACAGAATGGAGATTGAGATTCTGAAGAGCTTCAGACAACTCATTCATGCTGTTTAGCAGATATGAAGAAACACACAAAATTCTAAGTTAAAATTTTGTAACTTAAATTTTCACATAATCACATAATAGCAATCAGAAAAAATAAGTATTTCTAAATACTTAATTGGCTTAAATCAGTGGCTCTGATACCAGCTTTTTCTGTCACGGCCCCCGTCCCGATTTTACCCGGTCCAGGTGCCGCGGGACAGAAACCCGTGGTAATTAATATGTTGGCAGCAGAAATTTTAACAGGATCTTTTAAAACGTGAAAATGCCCAATTGTTTTATTTCATAAATTGGGATAAACCCCGTAATTTACAATAGAGGAATTTCACAAGGAAATTCCCTGTTTTACAAAACATGTTTATTTATTTAACTGAGCCAACACTTCAAGCTTGATTAGTGCTCCGTAGCACTTTTCCTTGATTCACAGTAGGTCACCTGAAACATGTTTTAAAAATATTTTATCAGCGGGGAAATACTGGCGAGTCACTCAATTTTGATAAAAATGACACCTAGTTATAAATTACCACATAAGAGCGATTACAATGTCTTCTATCTTATTTTTATTTGGCGCCGTGTCACAGCCTTGTGACGATGGTCATACCACTATTGGGTCATTTCACCCAAGTAGTGATGATTATCACTGTTAGGTTAATGAACCTAACCGTGAGAAATTAGTAATGTGCACAATACCCCACTTGCCAGTGATTCAAGATAACCAAGACTTAATCCCTGTAATTATAACCTTTGAAAATAATTTGAGGTATTGTAAGAAAACTTTGATAAAAAGAGAATGACTCACATTGCAAGTTTAGTCGGGCAGAGTTTAGCCTACTGATAAGCCTGTTAACCTAATTCAAATAACAATGCACAAGAAACTAGGTCAGTAACTTAATTCAAATTTTACGACAACTCACGACATTCAAAACCTTCACGACGAATGACAAAGTATAGCCCAGATAGGGGCAGCACTTAAACATCCATGTAGGATCGTGAAACGACCTAACGAGTCAATCAGAAGAGTGCTCAGACAGAATCAGGGGCGGAATTCATTGATTATGTCTTTGTTTAGCTTGTATAACACTAGAATCACTATTAATTGTCTCTTGTATTACTCAAAAACGCGTTTACAGACTCGGAGACACCTCGACAGCACCTCGGCGTCGGAAACAAGAACTTCTCCAACTGATCTCGTTTCAAGGCTATTTATAGAGATGGGGTTTTGCTTGAGAGTGGCACTTGCCATTTCAAGCGAAATAGCTTACGTTGATTTCGCTTGAAATGATGTTTGCCACTTTCAAGCGGAATCACATGTTCAAGCGAAATCAGCTTAAAACATCATTCAAAACCCTAAATTTCTCATACTTCAAGCCCTGATCTATCAGTTCTAATCTAAGACTCGAACGAAGATGAAGTCGACAGACAACTGCACCAACAGACTCCCCCTTGAATGTTGACGGAATCTTCAGTGAGAGTCTCCAACATGACGACTCTTTAATCTTGATCGGTCTTCTTCAGGAATTTCTCCTGGAATCATGTACCCGGATCTTTTCTCTAGCTCTAACCTCGTCAGACTCCCCCTTTCATCAAGCTGGGATTTTCAGTCTGGAATTAGCTATCACCTTTGAAATCAAACCCTGGATTTAACTCTGTTTAAGCTCATCACCTATACAATTCTCACTAAAGCATAAGTTTTTACTTAAATCAATAAGAAAAACTTACTGGAAATAGTTACATCAAGTTCAAATTAATGACCCTGAAAAACTAATCTCAATTTCTTTCTTAAAACAAGATTTTTCAATTCAATATACACACTTTCCAACCAGTTCATCTTGTTTAGCACTTGGAATTTTAAAAATCAGCTCTTCAACATCAGTTGTCGAAAATCTTTTTGTATTTTTCAAAAGTTTATGCTAAAACATGCTAAAATCTTTTTGGATTTTTAACTGAACATAAATGCAGTAACAGAATATTTACAGACAATATTTTTGTGAGTTTGCGTAAGAGGATCATATCAGATTTTGCGACCAATCACAAGCACCGTTAAGCTTTAAACATTTACCGCTCTAAACGATTCACATAGATTGACGATATTTTTGTCCACTTAAACTCAATCTAAAAACTTTCGAAATGCTTACCGATACGTTAAGGTATATTAATTTGCACTAAATTCTTATGGACCCCACGATCTCAGCATATCCCCTCATCATGCAATACACTGACTCGAGTAATGCCTTTAAACTTTTATCAACTATGATTTGTGCGAAAACAAAGCAGAATGTGTAAACATTAACAATCAGGTCGATACTTCCGTATACGCAGAGAAAGTCCAATGTTTAAACAAAATAAGAAAAATAAAACAAGTTGAAGTTGTTTAGGCTTTAACCACCAGGTCGATACTTCCGTATACGCAGAGGTGATCCAAAGCTTAAACGAAACACCAAAGAAAATAAAGCAGAACGTTTAGGCAATAACATCCAGGTCGATACTCACGTATACGCAGAGGATGTCCAATGCTTAAACAAAATAAAGAAATAAAACAAGTTTAAATCTTTGCAAAATGAAATGCACAATCACAGCGACTTTTCAGCAAAGTTGTGAAAGTTCACAAACTTAACCAGTTTTATGTCTTTCGACAATCAGCGATTACTGAGTAGGCACACAATCAAGAAGGACAAAACTAAGTACTATGCTTTTGACCATGTTTCCCACTAGAACTAGGCTTTTTCATTTAAGTTTGAATCGTTATCGCAAATCTACTAGTCTAGCTGAGCCTACCGTCACATCTTTAGTGAGACCGTTTATCACATTATATCTTTCCATATCTTTAGCATGCTGTGACAGTCTAACTGATCTACTATCATTTCCTCTTTTTCACAACAAAACTCATTTTTGCATTTTATCATGTTTTTGGCTTTTTTCAAATTTTCTAATGATTTTGGATTTTCTGAAAATTTTTACTCCCCCTAAAATGCAAACACATTTTAGGAAATTTGAAAACAAACTGTACAATAAAATTGACAACCGATATCGAATCGCTTAAATCTCCATTCACTTGGCTTAAACAATCAGAACTCCCCCTGACAACAAAACATTTTCCCATAGTGATTTCAAAACACTTAAGTTTGTTTTAATCGAAATGGTTTTTCCAGAAAATTAGTTTTGTAAGTCATTTCTCAAACATGGGGATCATTCATCACCTTGTTTTCTTCACTCACTTGAAAAATTTACCAAAATTTTCAACATAATCACTTGTAGAAAATCAAGTACAACTTAATGTCCCTGATTTTCCACATGTAAGACGAAATCACTTTCATGAATTTCTCAAGAAAGATGCCGATACCTGCTCCACTCTTACCAACCTGGGAGCTCCGGCAAGTCAGGTTTTTCTATTTAAATAGACTCACCCAAGCCTGACGATCCTTGGGTGATTTTGAATTCTTGTTCAACAATGGTGGAAAATTTGCATCATCCATTGTTAGACCAGAATTCTCAACTTTTACCTCAACACATGGCTCTTCTGGCTTTACCACACCAGATTCATCACTTGTACATGGCTTGTCTGACTTTGATGAGTCAGATTCATCACCAACAACTGGCTCCTTTGTTTCCGGAGAAACAAATTCATCCCCAGATTTGTTAATCTCTTGATTAACTGCCTTCTCTTTCTTTTTCTTCACTCCCTCTTTCGTCCTCAGATTTGTATCTGATGAATCCGTTTTGCTTGATTTGTCATTCTTTGGTGAGCAAGACGATTTATCAGAACTTTTATCCGATTTACCAGTTGTATCCGAGGACAAAATCCTTTCGAGATACTCTCTCGCTTTCTTCCTCTTCTTTCTCAGTCTGTCTTTTTGTCCCTGTGAAAGCTTCACTTTCTGTTCTGGAACTTTCAGTTCCTTGGGCTTTTCTTTGACTTTGACTGATTTTATCACCTTTTTCTGAGATTCAGCCCTCGATCTTTCCTTTGATCTCATTGGGCAATCTCTGGCAATGTGTCCTTTGATATTGCATTCAAAGCATTTTCTCGTCTCATAAATCCAACTTTGGCAGTTAACAGCAATGTGTCCTTGATAACCGCATCTGAAACACACTCTGTTATCGTACCAATCACCATATTCAGTCCAAACATTCAGATCATAGCACTGTTTAGCTTGGTGATAATCCTTTCTCCTCTTGTTTACTGGATTTGGCTTTTGAGCATTGTGGTCAAACCTGCACCACTTATTACCAACAATTTTTTAGTTTTGTTTTTCAACTTTTTGTGATTTTTTATCACGATTGGATGATTGAACTGATGAACTTTTATTTTCTTTTTGAACATTTTTCGGTTTTTTATCCTTTTGTTTTTGTTCCACAATCTTCTTTACAGGTTTTTGCGATGAGCATTCACCTTTTTCAGTAGAATGTATAACAGTTTCTTTAAACATTTCATTTAACTTCAAAAATATTTTTCTTTTTTCAATTTAATCATCAGTTTTCTCATCACAATCTTCAACTTTGACTTTGTCAAAGTTTGTGACATTGTCACTTATTGGAAAAGAATTGATCGGTTTTGGACATGGATAATCTGGTGTTGATGACGAAGTCTCAAAACCTTTCAATTTCTTCTCAAGCTCATCAATTTTATTCCGAGCAATTTCAGATTCATTTTCAAGCCGAATGATTTTCTGAAGATTAGAATTTATTTCAATCTGTTTTTCAAGATTATTTTTAAAAATAACAGATTTTTCATCTTCTAAAACCTTCATTTGACTTTGAAAATCTTTTTCAATTTTTAATTTTTCATTTTCAAACTTTTTTTCTTTTTCTTTAAAAATTTTGTTTTCTAATGTCAAACTGTTCAAATCACTTAACAGTTTAACATTTTCAGATTTCAGCTTCTCACAATTTTCCTGCAACATAAGAATCTGTTTAACATCAGATTGCTTCTCATCTTTCAACATCTTGATTTCCAATGTCAAACTTTCCGCATTCTTCAAGAGTTTGCCAATGTCAGCCTCAAGTTTATCACATTTAGAGCACACTGATTCAGAACTAGATTCTTCTTTCTTTGTGATTTTCTTTGTTTCCATCTTGTATGTTCCTGCACAAAAGAGTTTAACGAAATCAAAAGGATTCATACTTTCATCGATATAATATTTCCTTTTAATATCATATTTCAAAATACTCTTTGTTGCAAGACACACACGAAATCTTTTATCTATTTCAGCAATTACATCCAATTCCATTTTTTGTAAATTCTTTTCCATTTCATTTATCAATTCCTTCTTTTTCTTATATTCCTTACGAAACTCTGCATTAACCTCATTGAATAACTGTTTTGGATAAAGTTCTGGAAAAAAATCTTTCCTTTTTAGTTCAATCAAGAATTCATCCCATTTAGCAGGTAATGCATCTGCCAATTTCGATATCTGTTCATCATTTAATATTCTAATATCCTTTTTCCTCAAATTGTCTATTAAAATTTTAAACCGTATTTCCAACTCATCCAACGTTTCATCCTTTTGACACATAAAATGTTCAAAACTTTTGACCCAAATATCCACATTTACATTTCTATAATCACTATCCAAATGTCTCATATACCAACTATTTAAGCTTTCAATATAATCATTTTCTTTCTCATCAAACATTTCTGCCATATTTCCAAAACAATCCCGACAAATCTCACACCACACAAACTTTCAAGCGAAATTAATTTTCAAGACTCAAATACACTTCAAACGAAATAACAACTTGAAGTGGAATCAAGTGAAATTTCAAGCGAGATTATGTTTTTCAAACGGAATCAGATAACCTGTTCAAGCGGAATAGCTGTTTGAAGCGGAATAACATATTTCGCTTGAACCTTCTCAAGCGGAATCATGTGTTTTCAAGCGGAATACCTTATTTCGCTTGAAATTACTACTAATTTTTAAGCGGAATCAAACTGACAAGTTCAAGCGGAATAAGGGTTTCAGTCCATTTTTAGCAGATTTAGGCCTAATTTTGACCTGATTCTTTCAAGGGTTTGTTAAAACTATGTTTTACACATTATATGAAAAAATCAGTCCATTTTAACCGTGAAAACTTGATTAATTGTGAAAAGAAGGTGTAGAAATCAGAATTTTCCAGCTAAAACGAGCTAAACGGTAAGAACTCTTCCTCCTGAGCTCTGATACCACATGTAGGATCGTGAAACGACCTAACGAGTCGATCAGAAGAGTGCCCAGACAGAATCAGAGGCGGAATTCATTGATTCTGTCTTTGTTTAGCTTGTATAACACTAGAATCACTATTAACTGTCTCTTGTATTACTCAAAAACGCGTTTACAGACTCGGAGACACCTCGACAGCACCTCGGCGTCGGAAACAAGAACTTCTCCAACTGATCTCGCTTCAAGGCTATTTATAGAGATGGGGTTTCGCTTGAGAGTGGCACTTGCCATTTCAAGCGAAATAGCTTATGTTGATTTCGCTTGAAATGATGTTTGCCACTTTCAAGCGGAATCACATGTTCAAGCGAAATCAGCTTAAAACATCATTCAAAACCCTAAATTTCTCATACTTCAAGCCCTGATCTATCAGTTCTAATCTAAGACTCGAACGAAGATGAAGTCGACAGACAACTGCACCAACAATCCATCGGACTGGTTTTATCGATCGGACATTAAATCGTAGCAGTGATCGAGTTATTACCCTGTTATCGCGGCAGAGTTTCGGGATTATGATTGTTTTGAACGAAACAGTGTATAACTAAGTGTAGGAAACGAATTTTTACGTCGAAACAACTGTGCCATGCAAGTGCCAATGCCCTCTACTTATACTGGGAAATCGACCCTGTCGCGTGGCGCGACGGCGCCCTTTTTAGGGTAGGGTAGCCACGTCTCCAACTAGCCTGGGTGAGTCGACAGAATGATTAAATTCGAATTTTACAGCGAGTTATGATGATAATCGTCAATGGGGAATACCCCCCCCCCCCCTGAGTTTTAGGGTCCCTGATCCTGATTTCGATTGTTCTGAAAATTTTAGGGGATATGCAATATTTCTTGGGGGTCTCAATTAGGGTTTCCTATTGGACAAAATAAAATAAATAAAAAAATAGTAATTTTAATGAGAGTTGTTACACGTAAGCTATAACCTTTTGACGTTGCATTAACACACATCCATAACCTAACTTGGAAGCGTCACAATGGATTACAAAATCTTCAGTTCCTTCTGGTAACATTAGTATGAGTGTATGGGTTAATCTTTGCTTAAGAATTCTAAAGACTTCTTCTTGTTTTGGTCCCCATTCAAACTTAATGGATTTACAGGTTAATTTAGTTAAGGGAATGGCTATTCTAGAAAAATCTCGAATAAATCTTCTATAATAACCGGCTAATCATAAGAAACTTCTAACCTCAGTTGGTGACTCAGGGATTTTCCACTTGGTAATCTCCTCGATCTTGGTGGGATATGCATGAATTCCTTCATGATTGACTAGATGTCCAAGAAATTGTGCATGTTCTAACCAGAACTCATACTTCGAAAACTTAGCATAAAGCTTTTCTTTTCTCAATAAACTTAGAAGAGCGTGCAGATGCGCTGCATGATCTTCCTTGTTTTTAGAATAAATAAGAATATCATCTATAAAGACAATTATGAATTTATCCAAATATGGCTTACATATTCGGTTCATCGTGTCCATGAATGCAGCTGGGGCATTGGTTAAACCAAATGGCATGACAGTAAATTCATAATGGCCATACCTTGTTCTGAAAGCAGTCTTAGGAATGTCTTCTTCCTGTACCTTTAATTGATGATATCCTGACCTTAAATCGATTTTTGAGAAAAATCGTGCTCCTTTCAATTGATCAGACAGATCATCGATTCTTGGTAATGGATACCTATTCTTAATCGTGACTTTGTTCAATTCACGGTAGTCAATGCACATACGCATTGATCCACTAAAAAGCAAAGCTCTGCCTCGTTGTAAGTATTATAACCCCCGGTTACGTATTAGTTACTCTGCCCAATTGATCTAGAGCTCCGTAACGCATGTCTAGGCTCTGCCCGACTCAGTCGTTAGAGTTCTGTCTCGAGGGAGGGTATAGCTAATGTAAATTTGGGTTATTATACTCTATCGTTGGAGTTCTGTCCTGGTTATAATCAATTAATTTAAACAATGCACACGCGTTAGTATAATAACCCAATTTACATTAGCTATACCCTCCCCCCGAGACAGAACTCCAACGACCGAGTCAGGCAGAGCCTAGACAGGCGTTACGGAGCTCTAGATCAATTGGGCAGAGTAACTAATACGTAACCGGGGGTTATAATACTTACAACGAGGCAGAGCTTTGCTTTTTAGTGGGTATAATGCCCATATATTACTTTTATTATTAGAGAATTGAGAGAGAGAGATTTCAGTTTTTGAACGAGGAACAACTGAAGCCGTTCACCTCCATTTATAGGGCTGGAAACAGATGGCCTCGTGGCCCGCGACAGCTGCTGCTGTCTCCTTCGCGGCCCGCGAGAGCAATAGGGTAGGTTTTAGGTTTGCTGAATCAAAGGTGTAGGCTCGACACGACTGGGACACGTGGCAGCCTAGGGTTACGCCTTGTGTCAGCGGGTCGCGGCCCGCGACGGCTTACCTTAACATTGTCGCGCCCCACGAGCGACTTAAAATTATTTTTTTATTTGATTTTTATTAAAATAAAGGTGTACAGGCTCGTTTATCGCATACGGGGTATATTTTAGGATGTGTAGGGGTGTCAGGGGTGTTTTAAGAGGTTTGTTATACTATTTAATAAAATATATAATGCACTCGCGTTAAGTATAGTAACCCAATTCAACTTTATCAATACGTCACGAGACAGAACGCCAACGTACTTAGTGACATGGGAACCGCCAGACCATGGGCCTCATCTTGTCATTTTCCAATTCAGTAGTTATAGATTCTTAGTTCTACAACGTAACTTTATTTAAAAAAAAAATATTTTGTTGGCCCCCGGAGGGTTTGGGCCCTGACCCGTCGCCCACCCCGCACCCCGTCCTGGCCGCCCCTGCTCGAGAACACACTGATGTGGCTGGTTGACCTCAAGGTCAATAGTATACTTGCCGTTGGTGGCGACCTCCACCACTATGAGAGTCGCAACATTTCCGCAACTAGCCCACCATAGTCTATTTTGAATTTTCAAAGTCTTTATTTATAAACTTTGACTTTAAATAATTTTGTTTGTGTTAGAAAATACTTGATGAAAGTTTTATGATTTGAGTGTGTTTTACAAGTGTTTTTATCGGGTTAATTTTCATCAAGTTTTATATAACACAAAAAAATATATAATTAAAGTCAAAGTTTATAAACAAAGACTTTGAAAATTCAAAATAAGGCACATTTAATGGGACGGAGGGAGTAAATTTTTTTTTTTTGAAAATGGATACCGTGTTGCTATTGTACCAAATCAAAACGAAACCGACAATGATATTTAAAATGGATACCGTGACACTATCGTACCAAATCGAATCGAAATCGACAATGAGATTTTAGTTTTTTTTCTATTGTAAACTATACAAGTGCCAATAAAAACATAAAAAAACATTTCTTGTATCGTAAACAATACGAATATTGATATGGGACTTAGCGAACCAATTTCAACCGAATAACATCAGTACAAATATCAGTAGTATCGGAACCGATATTCTTTTTATGGTTTTCGATTGGTAAACTGTAAACTATACGAGTACCAATAAAAATACAGAAAAAAACATTTTTTATCGTAAAAACTATATGAGTGTTGATACAGGACTAAGTGAACTGATTTCAACAGAACAGTATCGGTAGTATTAGAATCGTTATTCTTTTCTATGGTTTTCGATTGATTTAAAACACATGTTCTTTTGGGCATATCACGACTTTATTTTTTTAGTTTTTTTCTTTTAGCTGCGAGTGTCGGTACCAAAACGAACTCAACAGATACCAATTGAGTTCCCGCCGCGTAGCGCGGGGGAAAACCACTAGGTATTATATTATTTAGAAGTTTTAAAGCATAATTTTCTTTAAATATTTTGATGAAAATATTCAAATACATAGTTTTTTGAAACTAAGAAGTCGTAGGATGGATATTAAACAGACTTCAATCGAACTCATTTCAACGACATTGAAACCGTGTCGTCGAACTATACGATCTTAGATTTTAAGTTTTCGCTTTTGGAGTTTAAGCTTGTAGATTTTAGAATTTTTGTTTAGATTATGGTGTCTTTTTATTTGGCAATATCGTGTTTTTATTTTTATTTTCGTTATGTTGCGTTTTTTGCGAATCATTGTGGTTTTTTTCTTCGGTAGTACCGTATTATATTTTGCGATCTGTTGTGTATTTGTATCATTCCAAAATTTAAAAACTTTCTAGAATAATAATAATTACAAACTACATGACTTCTTTAAAACAAATTCATTTACTTCAAAACTTTTTTGTGTAGGCAAACAAAAAACTAATACCTATTGGCCCATGTCGTTATTGTACATGAACCATATATAATTTTTGTGTAATCCTATGAATATGAACTGAATTCAAATTCTCTCATGTAATTCATTAGCCTACCCAAAATAATTGATTTAACACATTTAATTTTGCCAATCATATTGTATAATGACGGGGATGGGAGCTTATGAATAAAAGATTAATTAGTTTTTTTAATAACCCAATTAAGTATCAATCTTATTGCATTCTATTTAATTATTTAAAAGATTAATTAGTTTTTTTAATAATACAATTAAGTATCAATTTATTGCATTCTTTTTAATTATTTAAATTTAAATTATGTAGCAATCAATTGCACGTATTAATATATAAACATTAAATTAATTAATTAAATAAATTTGTCCCCGTAATCAGATATTTTTTTTAAACCGTCTTAGTAAAAATCTATTATATAAACATTAAATACTTATTCATTAAAACATTGTTTAAATTCTATTATATATAACTATTAGGTTAGAACTCGGTGTATTACACGGGCTGTATAAATATAACTTTATATACTAAATAAAAAAAATATCTTTACAAACCCGTGCATTACACGTATTGAACATATACGTGTATTACACAGTTTGAATACATATAATGTAATCGTTTAACACACTCAAGTGCTAATATATGTTTTTGAAAAAATAAACTTTGATGTACTATCTACTTTTTATAACATTCTACTTTATTTTTTTCTTAATTTATTATTAAGTTAGAAACTTGTGTATTACACAAGTTATAACATTTCATTTTGTTCTTTTATTTACTCATAGGTTAGAAACTTATGCGTGACATGTGATTGAATCAATAAATAAGAGATAAACGAATAAAATAAAATAATTATATAGCAATAATAATTGAAACTAATATTAATAAATAACCCGATATACTAAGCAATATATATTGATTCTACTGTATGACAAAACGATCCATTTATATTTATTATATGAATATGTTATATACCAAATTACCAACTAATATCTAATCGAATTTCATACGCATAAATAAAAAGATGCATGATCATTTATATGTTTCTTAGCTAAAAGAATAAACAAAAGTATGTAGGAATAAAATATGTAAAATAATTATGAATAAATAGGTATTTATAGTTAAGGAGTAAGAGGCAGGAAAACATAAAAATAGATAGCTCAAATGAATGGCACGTGTTCACCATAGGCTTACTTTATTATACAGTATAGATTAAATGCCAAGTGGGGCTAGCTCATTTGGTAAAATCTCTTACCTCTTAGTGGGAGGTATATAGGAGTTTGGGAGAGTAACATTAGCCATTCAATATATATATATATATATATATATATATATATATATATATATATATATAGAGAGAGAGAGAGAGAGAGAGAAGCCGGTTGACGTATAATATTTCTTAACGTACGAGTGTACGCTGTGAAATTACGCACGTTGTAAAACTCAGAACCCTAATCACGCATGTTGAAAATACATAATCACGCATGTTGAAAACCATAACATGCTTCATTAAATAATTATAACATGCTTCGTTACATAAGTATAACATGCATGATTAGGATTTTGAATTTTACAACGTGCGTAATTTCACAGCATACGCTTGTACGTTAAGAAATGTTGGTATTTTACACTTTCACTATCTATATATATAAACATTAAATACCTATTCATTAATACATTCTTTAATTTTACAAAGATTAAATTTGTGCTTCGTAATTTCCTAACAAACTCATTAATTTGGGGTGTAATGATTCCCACAACCCCCTATATATACTTGTGTAAGTTTGGACATGAAAGTATCCAAGCATCATTTTCTAAAACCATGAAATTCTTAGCGATATGTTGTTTTCTTCTTTATCTTATGTTACCTTTTTCTTCCTTGGTTAACAGTTTTGATACTTATTTGGAAGTCAAAACTCCTGAAGTCAAAACTCCACCTTCGAGTGAATTGCTTGAACCATATAGAATCTACATTATAGATGTAGATGTTGATACTGTAATTTATCAGTGTAATGCCCCTAATGCACCACCTGTACTTCGACCCGGAGATATGTTCACGTGGAAATTCCGTAAGAGTTTGTTCGGGGAAAATAAGTATGATTGTTGGTTCGGATGGCTTCAAAAAGACAAACTTTTGAAGAGCATGTCATTCAATGTTTTTGACAAGGATATATACAAGATGTGTGGCCGAAATTTGTTGAAGATGAATAGATGTTATTGGCAGATTTCTCAGCAGGGCGCCTTTTTTTCTAAACACAATGAAACATTCTGGTTTCAAGCAGACGACAACTGGCAACTTATGCATCGATGGAGTGATTAGTATATGATTGATTACTTATGAAAAGCATTGAGACATAATAATGTTTGTTTCTTATCAATTTTTCACTTGACTTGATCCATTGTGTCACATTCAAACTTTCTTTCACCAGGAAAACTTTTTCCTTTCATCAATTCAAATTCAAGTATTCGCCAACATGTTGCACTTATTTTAGTTTGTCACAAGATTTCCTTGTTGTGATATCAAGGTTCTCACATGCTTATTCAACAATCAATAATGCATATTTTTCATTCTAATATTAACCGTTTATAACTTTTTATATTTCATATGATTCATAAGAAACTATGGTACTGTTATTCTTCTTGAACAATTTTGATTAATGAATCTTTACCCATTTGATTTAAAACTTTGATATCTAAAGTCCAACTATCAGTGTAGATGACTAGATGATATTTAAATGATCTAATATAATTCTTGTCTCATAATTAGTGATTCAGAGTTATATGTTGAAGAATATAAAGTGAAAATGAAACTTTTTAGAGGGAAGAGAAAGAATATACAAGTTATTAAAGTTTTTTTGTTTTTATTGATTAAAAATAATAGATTGATACAAAAATTGAAATTTTATATAAAAAGTATTAAAAATACAAGTTATTAAAAATTTCTCTTTTTATTGATTAAAAATAATAGATTGATACAAACAATTGAAATTTTAAATAAAAGTATTAAAAAATAAATGTTATTGGTTGATTAAACAATAAAATAAGTAGATAAACACAAATGAACTCTTAAAATTTAAGTTTGGCTAGATTCAAGCTTTTAGCGATCATTGTCCATACTTACATACGACTCCAGACGTTTATACCTAACCATTTAAGTTATATCATATTATATTATATAATATATTACTATGTTTCATTACATCATATATATATTTAACATCGACTTTTTACCCCTAAATATTTAAGCCTGTAACATTTTTGTGGGGGCATGCACCATAGCACTCGAACATAAAGATTGAAATCGTCATGGACTTTTTTTGTGATTTCATATTTTTAAGATCGAACATAAAGGTTGAAATCTTTCGATTAATGTGTAATATATGGAGCAGAAGAATTACGTAGTTTTAATGTTGATTTCGTCGACTTTGTTTGCAATTTCTTCATTCTTTGATGGAATAAAAAGGTTGAAGAGCAGGATTTCATAGTTTTTTAGAATAAATTAAAACTTTAATAATTACGTTTATTTTACATAATGAACCCCGATTAATCTAGTATTATGTTATATCCAAAACAAGATAAAAATGGTTGTCCTTGTTCAATAAATGTGTTTTTAATATGAATCTGATTAAAATTTTATTTTGTTTGATATTAAGACTAGTACCGACTCGCTTTTATTTCAGAAAGAAATTCGCTTGTATATGATAACTAGATTATCACTCGTGGTACCCACGGGTTGTGTTATTTTGTTTGTTATTAATAATGCATAACTCTGGTACTATAAGGCGGTTTAATTTTTTATACTTTCTTAGGACACTCTTAATTCTTAATCTTCATATTAATACCATAATATATTTACAACAATATAATTTATACATGTTAAGAAAAACGAAGTAAGTAATACGTTTATATGATTTTATAAATAAAATACATGATGAAATGTTTTCAATCAAACAAAACAAAAAACTGAAATTATTATTCAAAAAAAAAGAACCAATTATTAGAGGAAGGTTAACGTACATTACGGCTTAACGTACATCACGTACGACAGGTAATTACGCACGTTCATTTTAAAATCACGCACGTTATAACTCAAAAAATCCAAAATCATGCATGTTGAAACACAATAATCACGCATATTGAAAACATTAATCACATATATTATAGAACAAATCACGCACGTTGTTGTACGTGAAGTACGTTAAGCCGTAATGTACGATATACTTTTTCCCAATTATTATTCCAAACAAAGAAGCCATAACTTAAATGTAGCAAAAGACTAATTGTAATTTCAAAGTACGACTCGATTGTCAAAATACGTTAGCCTGAAACTTCAAGAAGAGTCTTTATCACCAAGACTGCCTGTGTTCAACATACGTTTTGAAGAAGAGGTAGGCAATGAAGCATCAACATAATATACTTCACTAACAGTGCGTTTGCCATTTTCATTCTTCTGCACATTCTCAATGATCTTCGATTGATTGTTAGTTGTGTTATCTGGGATACTCGACTCGTCTTCAGATTTATATCTCAGAAACAGTTCACGAGGAAACAATTCTTCATAAACTTCGCCTAACTTCCACGGGCTATCATCTGTGATAAATTCCTTAATCCATAAACAGAAAAAATTTTAAAGTAAGAAGAACAATGTTGATAAAAAAAGTAATTTAATTCAAATGTAAAGAAAATACAACAATAATATCTTCAGCATAGGTAATATGATACCACCAATACTCAAATGATGATAGCCCGTGAAGCCATTCTCTACATACACATTTAAGCGATGAATGGCTTTAGCATTGAGCTTCATTAAAATCTCAAACATTAGCATATCAAAAGGAATATAAACCATTCTATAAAAAAATTGAAACATATAATTGAATATGCTATGTAGATTAGTAGAGTGTTTATATATGAAAATCAAATTCGGCCTAACAGAAGAAACATAAAAAACCCAATTCCAATTGAACTATAATGATTTGTTTATAAAGTTTATTGAGAATTTGATTAAAAGTTTGATTTATATTATCTTGAAATCGTTAATGTATTTTTGAGTAATATTAAAATCTGAATTAATACAAAATTGTAACAACAATTATATACATATCATTAGCATCATTTTCGGTAAAATGGGAGTTAATTTTTTTCGATTGAATTAATTATAGGAAAACGAAATTGGGTCTTGTATAGAAAGTTTGTATATATTAGTTACTAGGTTTTTACCCGGGATTGCTTCCCGGGCTCGAGAAATTTAGTTATATTAATTACTATTTGTTATTAATACGACCACATTACATCAACCATCTCATTCGATTCAACAACATTACATCAACCAATTACAAACACACTATAATACAATCAAAGTGCAAATAGAATTCTAGCAGTTTCCACATGGACCACATCTTGCCTTTCCTTAAATCAACCTTTGGCTCTGTTTGATTTATGCTGGTCTTTGATTCTGACCATGGTTGACTTTGATAAAAATCGTCTTTAGTCCCGAGTTGACCTTGACAAAAGTTGACTTTGACCAGAATTATTATATCACCCTTTGATATTTATACATTTGTATATTGTGTGATTATAGTGTTTGGGTTGAAACATTTTCTAATTGTTAAACTTCTTTGGATGAAAATTCGAATCGCGGTTGATAACGATTTATTGTCGGAATCAACGCGTTATATCTAAAGATTTATGAGGATCTATTTGATAGAATCCCTAAACTTGCTATGCATGATGACTGGAGCTAATGTTATAAGTTAGTTATACTTAATAATAAAAGCATATATTAATGAAAACATATAAATATATATATATCATGATTAATAACCTTAGCAAAATCATATTTTAATAGAAAGACTGGCCCATATAACTTCCCAACCATATTTGCCAGCTAAATATTCAAAGAAAATGAATTGGAAGTGCTGTTTGTGAAGGTGATGTATGTGAGAGAGAAAAGGTTATAATAAATGGAATTCTTGATTTGTCATATATCTAACAGTTGTACTGAAAAATGAAAACAAAGCATCTAATTGAATATTCTCAATAATTGGCAATTTTGATGTTTGCTTTTCTTGGTGAACAAAGAGCATAAGCACCACTCAATAGAATGGGTCAACCAACCACCAATAAAGGCTCTGACTTTGAGCATTCAAGATCATGTCTGACCCATATCAAAACCAATTTCAATACACATGTGCTTCATCATCATCACCATACTAAATCACCAAGGAAACCTATGGACTATAGTACAGTACAACCCTCTACTGCGAGTACAACTTTCAATAACACCGCAACAAAGCAGGAATATAGCTGTCCGTTAGATCCTCAAGATCAACTCGATAAAAGCTCGACTTGATTAGGACACCTACCGCTTACATAAATATAAAAATTCTTATATACTTTAATTAATAAATACTCGATAAAAGCTCGGCCGCTGGAGGCTTGTATGCAGATAATCTAATCCTCTAACAATACCCATTGATATCCTATAAATGATTTCCCATTTGTGTGACTCACCATTCTCATCTGCTCAATCAAAATTAAAAAATCATCAGCTACCATATCAAATATACTTTGTAGGATCTAAGATAGTGTTTGGATTTGTGCTTTAAAAGGTATTATTAAATCATAATAATCAGTTTCTATAGTTTAATGCTGGCCCCAATGAAGTATTTAAATGTGCAGCATGTGAATGAGATTAAATATCTAAAATAATAAATTTAAA
>JARYGA010032425.1:0-22862 GCA_030545235.1 Helianthus tuberosus | reverse complement strand
TTCCGCAATCGGTTGGGATGTGACAGTGACAGATTGGTATCAGAGCCATAACTATAGGGAAATATGTAAGACATCAGACCTGGTCCAGGTCGAAGTCTTAGAAATGACCTAGTCTATAGTCTAAGTACCAACAGGCCGCCTCGTGCGAACCCAGCGGGGTTGTACGGGCCTACCTTGATACTCTTACTCGAACTCGCTAAAGCTACGTCCTCGTACGGACTTCCGCACATACAACTCCGTACGAAAGAGCCTTTCCTAAGGCTGAAAACTAACCATTGCCTTTCCTAAGGCAGACACAACACACACACATGTTTTCAAATAACACAACCGAGTGATTTGGTCGAGATTAGGTGTGAAAACCAAGAACTCTCGATAAAATCACTCACTCTACGCAAAAATTTTACTCTTAGCACGAGAATCTCTGTCAAGTAAGGAGTGAAACCCGCAACTTGATGGAATTCTCCATCTCTATCTCGTGGTCTAACCACACTTACAGGAACAAAGCCGTTAATTTAGGGGTGAAACCCGTATCTTAATGACTAGTTCCAATCCTTAAAATGGTTTTCAAAAGCTCCCACCAAAGTCTCGACGATGCCAACAACTCGAGCCGCGTTGTGACTAGAAGGACGAAGCTGTAACCGCAGCCCGGTGAGAGCATAGTCCATCAGGCCGATGCGTGTATTCGAACTTGTTAGGGATAGTTGAATCACTTTGGGTAGTCGATGTCTAACACCCCAGATGCTCCGTCTATTTTAAAACCCGCAATTGTCGAATTTTTGCGGGTCAACGAAATTTTACGAGTTTATGATTTTACGCTTCATCGAATTTACTACGCTTATATGCTTACAAATTTTACGCTTTTACGATTTCTCAATTTATCGATTTTCGCTCCCCGCTTTATACGCACAACTCGCACAGCTATCGCAATCTAAAACGAAATCCAAATACTCGTAACAAAACTAAAGTCTAGTAACTCGCTCTCTCTCTTCATCGCGTCCTCGAGCAATCCACGCAACTATATATATATATATATTACGATCATATGTGTAACATGTGAGAACTTAGGAATCTCGTGTCTCCTATGTGAATACGTATTACTATACTACCTGCAACAACTTTTAAACACGCTCAATCGCATCGCATACTCAAAATCATTATGATCGAATCTCACTCCAAATCTCTCTTCATTTAGATGTCTTCGAACGATTCTACCTCGAGACTTGTAGCCAAAAGAAGAGCCAGACGAAGCGCCGATAAGAGGATCGCCTCACTCGTGGCTAGGGAAGTGGCCAGGGTCATTCCTCAAATCATTGCACAGGTTCAATCTCTCAACGACTCTTGAACCTCGGAAGACTCTAAGACCAACGCGCCGCAATCTGCATTCTATTACAAATACTTCAAAGCCTGTGACCCGATGGTCTTCACAGGTGAAGGAGGTGTATCTCAGCTACTCCAGTGGTTCGATGCCATCGAGGTGACCCTTCATCAGAGTGGGTGCCCTGAGCATTTTCGTACTACATGCGATATAGGAGTATTCCAATCTAGAGCCCTCAACTGGTGGACAACCGAGCATAACAAACGTGGGAACGATGCAGCTTACGCTCTCTCCTGGAACGAGCTGAAAGAGCTCATGAAGGAAGAGTACTGCCCTCCCCACGAAGTCCAGAAGCTAGAGAACGAATTTTGGGAAATCAAGCAAATTGATGGTGACAACGCAGGCCTCACAGCAAGGTTCAAATAGCTTAGCATCATCTGCCCAAGCCAAGTTGACACTCCCGAAAAGGCTATCAAGAAGTACATCCGCGCCTTGCCTGGGTGTGTGGGTGATTTTGTTGAAGCCGCAAAACCTGCTACCATCGAAGAAACCTACCGCTTAGCCGCAGAAATCAACGACAAACAAGTCTTGGATGGATTCTTCTCCAGGAATCCTATCGAAAAGGCTAATCAAGTAATCATCATCGATTCCCCCAACGATTCCTCTGACAATTCCTCCGACGATCCTTCCAACGAATCCTCAGATGAATCCTCCGATGACACCACACCGCCACAAGACGCTCAGCCCAGCTGCATACGAAAGACCTCGAGCCCAAACTCCCAAACAACTGAACTGCAGCAACCAGAACCTCTTCGTGCAGCTCCAGTTCACCAAAAGCGCGCCTACACTGGAACGCTTCCCCTGTGTCTGAAGTGTACCTATCACCACCAGCCAGAAACCGACTGCCGCTATTGCGTAAATTTCAACTGTCATGGTCACCATACCCATCACTGCCGCACAGGGCCACGAACTTAAGGCACACTAGAACTCCCCGCACCGCCAATGCAACACACAGCTTCAGCAGCAGACGCAACCCCAGTAGGAGTCTACGACACCGAACACCAACCAGGTGTATAATAATGTTGTAATGATGCTATATTCGATGAAAACTCTTGTGTACTTATTCTATTACTCGATGCAACATTGAGTCTCCCTCTCCCTCGTTTTTGCACTTAGTCTAAGTTCGCACGACACAATAATACTAATACCATATACTATATCACGATATAATGTGTTTTACCCTCACTATGCATCCTTGAAATAAGTTACGATAAACGTGCAAGAAACAACTTAATCACGGGTGCACACGGGATTACTTTGGTCAGTGCACGGAGATCGTAGTAAGTTCCAATGATGCCATAACGTTCAAAGCATGGTTAAACGTGGTGGATACGCCGATGGTACTTCCTATATATATGTGTCTTAACCATGTTGACAAAGTGTGACATCTATTCACGGGGCAGAGGCGTGTGGTGGAAGCATGGTGGATATGCCGCTGGTACTTCCTATATATAAGTGCTTCGCCATGCTAACCAAAGTCTTGTGAAGAAAATGCCATGCGGGGTTGAACGTTATTAGACCTCTTATACCATTGAGACTATTTTCAAAACGCTAAACTCACTCGCAAGGCGTAACATCTCATCGCATCTTAAACGCGTCATCGATAGGCTTTTCGTAAGTCTACACGCACGCAATCGCACCTTCGCTAGACATCTAACTCGCATTCGCAATCGCTTCAACGCTTCAACACTTATCGCATGTGTCAATCTTAACGCTTCGATACTCGCCTCGCTTACTGCTTATCGCTTGCCGCCTGTCGCTTATCGTTTTTGACTCTTATCGCTTGCAGCCTGTCGCTCCTCGCGTATCACATATCGCATTTCGCGTATCGCTTATTGTGTATCGCTGTTCGACTATCGCCTGCCGCTTCTCGCTCTTCGCTTACTGCAAAACGCTCGCCGCCTATCGTGTCTCGCTTATCGCGTATTGCTCAACGCTTACCGTTTACCGCTCACCGTTTATCGCTACCTCGATACTTCGATCACCGACTCGTTCGCAAACTCGTATCGCTAAACTAAGTACGTGAATGACTTGTCGCTCAGTTTCCTCAATCCCCTATCAGACTTGGTCTAACCAATTGTTCGGACCGAGAATGCAAAATCTATCCATATCACATCGACACACATGACATTGCTTCACGGGACGGAAGCAATATGGTTAAAACATGGTGGATACGTCGCTAGTACTTCCTATATATAAGTGTTTAAACATATTGACAAACTTTTGTGGAAAGGTGCCATGTGGTGCTCGACGTTAATTAAAACTTTTTGAACCATTTAAACATTTTGTAAAAACAAAAATTTTCTTACAAACTTTTTAGAATAAATGGAAATTTTCTGAAAATTTTAAAACAAAACAAAACTTTCTCGTAACGTTGGTTTAACAATCGACTCAGGTTAACACCACGGTATAAGAAACTTTTCGATAATTCAACAAAACCATTTCGACAGCACCGGTGTGAACATCGACTCAAGGTTCAACGCCGCACAGTACGAAAATTTTCCTAAAACAAACTTTTCCTTAAAATCTCATTGCCATAAAAACTTTTTCGAGAACTCAAAACGCTTTTGGATCGCTAATTATCATCTTTTAGTCAAATTAAACGTCTTGTTCACCGCTGTTTCCTTAGACAAACGAATCGCTTTCCTCATCGCTTTCTCTATGTTTCCAAAACGCACCCGACAGTCAATCCCCGATCGACCGCTCGTTCACTCTCCGCTTACCTTAAACGTTTTCGTCGCTCGTCGCCTTTCGCTTGTTCACTCTCCGCTTATCTCGCTCGCTTTTACCGCTGCTCTCACTCGCATCAATTTTCGCAGCCCTTTTTGTGGATTAATTTCGGGACGAAATTTCCTAAAGCAGGGGAGACTGTAACAACCCGCACCTTCGTGCTTGTTACTCTCGCTACACTCATTACGCCTAGCACCAGAGATTCAGATCATAATGTAACTATATCGCTTACAACGCTATTTTGCATATATTCGCATACTTTCACACGCTATACCGCAGATCACAACGCATACACTAACGCTAATGCTAACGACGACCTCGTGATAATAGTTAAGTCACTCCCATCGATCGTCGTGATGCAACGCAATCACACAAACGACGACATCGCGTGAGTAACTTAAGCGGTTCCCATCGATCGTCGTAAAGCGTCGCAACGCTAACGCTGACTCGAACGCAATTACTTATGCTATGACCTGTTATAATAATAATAATAATAATAATAATAATAATAATAATAATAATAATAATAATAATAATAATAATAATAAAAGGTGTTGAAACTATCTAAACGCGCACTCGCAGGCACGCGCAACTCTATCTATCGCACTTAACACGACGCTACTTATATCGCTAAAATGCTTAATGTGTCCACAATACTTAAGGCAACAAAACACGTCGAACGAAACGAAAGTCGGAAAACCAACTCGTACAAGCCACCCGATCGAATGAGCCTTCGATCGAATGGCCATCCATCCGTATGACCATCCGATCGGATGGCCATCCGAACGAACGGCCGTCCGACCCATCGCCCTTGCACCGCCTTTCTCACCTTTCACCTATAAATACCCCCCAATCACATCAACTGTTCGTTGATGTGACAGCCTCATCCGACCAGCACGCTCCCAAGCACTTTTCTCTCGATTTCTCGTTATTCCGTAAGTATTTCTTCCTAAATCTTGTACTTTCATCATCACTACACACCTTCTCATCATCTTCTCCATCAAATCACAACTTTTCACCGTGAAATCCTCTGATTCGGGCTGTTCTAAGGTAACTTCATCATGGAGTTCTTATGAACATTGAAGTGTGACCTCATCTCATCAAGAATGGTTCAGATCTGATGGATTTCTACATGTTTAAACACTGATTTCATCATAATCTAAACGTTTTCCAACTAGATTCAAACTTTTCTTCAACATATTTCTTTTTCGCTCAAAACCGTTAGAATCCGGACTCGTTCTGGCTCTTCACTCATTCTTTAGTGGAGAACCGGTCTAAGAATGGATTTCTATCAAAGAGACGACCGATTCACGGGTTGAATATGAAACTCCGTCAGGGACAGTTGGTTCTGATCGAACGGGGTGATTCCCGTCCGATCGGACGAGTTGAACTTGATGTGGGTTCTATTGTTTAGCACGTTATCACACCGTCTCGGTTAAACCACAAGCTTTCTAAAGTGGTTTTACCAAGTTCCAAACAAACAGTTGCTCAATCGAATAGCCATCCGATCGAATGACCATCCGATCGAATGGCTATTCGACCAGGTAACTTGTGATTTGCAAAACTTCAAGGAATAATCAGCCTCCAAACGAATGGTCATCCGATCGGACGACCATCCGATCGAATGAATATCCGGACAGGAGACTTGATTCTTTGAAACTTTCACACTTAAACGAATCGCCATCCGATCGAACGGCCATCCGTCCGGATGACCATCCGATCGAATGATTTTGTTTATACTCCAATGAAAACTTCAAAAGTTTAACACTTCAGAAACGCACTTCTCCAATCGAATGACCATCCTACCAAACGGTTATCCGTCCGGATGAGTCATCCGATCGAATCACCATCCGATCCAACCTCACACTCAACGCACTGTTACACGCTGTTCAACGCTTACGCTATCGTTCTGTGATCCAGATAACTCAGACGCGCTCTCAATCATTCCAATCAAGTTGTGTTTACTTGTTAAACACCTGCTGTTAGGGCTGCAAACGAACCGAACGAACACGAACAAGTCCTTGTTTGTGTTCGTTTGTTAAGAAATATATGTGTTCATGAGCAGTTCATGAACGCTTACCGAACGAGATTTTATGTTCGTGTTTGTTTGTTAAGGAAATAAATTTGTTCGTGTTCGTTTGTGTTTGTTAATTTTAGGCAACGAATGAAAATGAACGATGAAACACAAATGGGCATAATCTAATGTTCATGAACACAAATGGTAACAAACGAACACAAACAAACATTTATAAATAAAATACAAATACATTAACACTTATTAAATATTTTATTTGTCGGAATTTTAAAATATTTGAATAAAATATGAAGGCTAAAAACACTAATGAACTATCGAACACAAATGGACACGTTACCGAACGTTCATGAACATAAATGAATAAACGAGCCCTTTGTTCATGTTTGTTCTTTTAACTAAACGAACGAAATTTCTTGTTTGTGTTCGTTTGTTTAATAAATAAATGGACACAAACGAACTTCCCTCCGAATAGTTCATGAACTGTTCGCCGAACGTTTGGTTCGTTTGCAGCCCTACCTGTTGTGAGTATACTAGACCCCCTTTTAACGCTTTAAACATACTTTGGGGTGTAACATACGTTCACATCTAAAACTCACTTATCAAAACTATTATCACATGCGAGTTACTGTCGTACATATTTACACGTGATTCTTGATACATATGTGCTAGGACTTTTACTCGCGACGTCCCACCTTAGCTAGCATCGAGTGACTTAGCTGTTGTGTGTCTCGTTTATGTATGTGGAAATTCGCAGCACTTTTATCTACTTTATTTACCATGTCAAACATGTATACTCGCCAATACTTTTTGTATTGACGTCGCTTTAACGTATGTTGCAGGATAATCGCAGGCTATCTCGAAATCAAGCTAGGAAGTCTAAAAAATCACAATAAATCTAGGTTGTCGGATTTGTATTATTTGAGAGAACATGAAAATCTGTATGACTGTTTATTGATGTATTGTTTATTAGTATGGGATAATGAACGCTTTAAATATTGTCACTAAATAGTTGTTATGGATTCTCTTGAGCAATCTGATTCGCCTAGTGCCGCGCCCCGATGATTCCGCCATCGGTTGGGGTGTGACACGAAGGCTCTTGGAGCTGTTGCAGGTAGTTACGTCTTTATTTTTGTGTTATTATGTCATAGTAATTACTTCTGATTCTGGAATTTGAGGCGTCCTTAAATGGTTAATGAGAGTAGATGATGAGTAGGTTAGTTTTCCTTTAAAAAATAACTATCATTTGGTGATTTTAATCATTTGGTAAATGCAGATTATTGGCAGAAGCCTTATATATATACTTAAGTGGATATCAAAGTTTCCATCGGCTATTGCTGAGTTGGAGGTTATCAAAGTGCAAAACCTCTGTTTGTTGTGAAACATGTATTTGGCAAAGGTCTGTTTTATGTTTTGAAACCTTTGTTTGTTGTGAACAGATGTTAAAAAATAAAACAGTGGTTGATACATCTGTTGACTTTGGTCAACAGATGGATGAAAACAGATGTTTGAAACCACTGTTGGGTTAAAACAGTGTTTTGTGGAGAAAACAGTGGTTGCTTTTTTGCAAACAGCAGTTTGACTTTGGTCAAACTGACTTTTGAACCACTAAGAATCATAGTTTTGCAAACAGTGGTTTGACTTTGGTCAAACAGATTTTTTTTTGCAAACAGTGGTTTAACTTTGGTCAAACAGTGGTTGTTCGTGTGACTGAGAACGGTGCACAAGAGACTAGAGACAATCCTGTTCAAGAATGACAAAATTCAAAATTCTTATTATGATTACAAGAAAACCAAAACGTTTAGATAGAACATCTAAAACTTGATTCCCAGCACGTCCTCGTCGATCATGCCAATGTAAAGTTGTAGATGCAAGGAAGCAAGCTTGAGGCGGGAGTGTTGATGGCGTGACCAGATATGAATTTCCCGTGCTATTATGGCAGGAAAGGAGCCGTCCAGTTTTGAGGTCCTTCAAGGAAAAACCAAAAGGATCAGACTCAATTGAAACATTATTATCACGTGTAAATCGACAGACTGATTTTTTTGATAATTATAGACTATAAAGAATGTTTGGTTAGATATAGGTACAGTTTTAAATGGGAAGGAAGCTGGTACCGAAATCCTCAATTGGTAAATAATTACCATTTCCAACCAAAATTTTAGTATTGACAGTAGATGAACCAGGGTGTTGGATTATACCTCGGTTGTCGGTAACGTGGCGTTCAGCTCCAGTATCCATGATTAGATTGGGATCCGTGTAGTTGAGTTGCATAACGTTGAAAGCTGCACTCAGGTCTAAAGGATTCAAAGCATCTAATCTAGCAAGTTGTTGAGGGGCTGTAGGTGTTGGACCTAGGCCGTAGGGCTGTTGTGGGCTCGGGTTGGTCTATCCGGCGAAGTTGGCCATGGGGTTTTGGGTGTTTGATGGGTATGGGTTTGGGATGTTGGGCCATAGGTTTGAGTGTTCCACTAGGCCCATTGCGGATACGATTGCTGGCCCATTTGATTTTGATAAGCCTACGAATTTTTGTACTTCTGCATGCGGTTTCCACGACCCCTGCTGCCTCGGGCACGGTAATTATGGTTTCGACCCCGTCCACGGCCCCTGTAAGATTGGTACGGGTCGTTGATGTTGTTATTGGGAGCGGGTGGTTGTTGGTTGGAGTAGGGTTTGAGGACGAACCCGTGGGTGTGACAAGAACTGTTGAGGATCACTATTGCCATGGTTCCAGGCGCATCACCTCATCATGTAACATAGTTCTTGCAAGATCCCAATTAGCCTTTTGAGAATTAATTAGACGAGTCGTGGTATCGATTTCGGCTGAGAGATCCCGGACCAGCTAAAGTACCAGCCGTGATTCAGTAACTGGTTGATCAACATCGGTGAGTTGATTAGCCAGTTCTTTGAGTTGTTGACAGTAGTCATCAACAGAGCTGCAAGAGGCAAGGGTTAGGTTAACAAACCGGGTTTCCAGTGCGGCTGCCTTCGCTTGTTTGTTACTGAGAAAAATCTTCTCGAGTTTAAGCCGTGTGTCTCTGGCTGTGGAGTCGGTGTCTAGTATCCGGGTGAGCAAGTCATCGGATACAGTGCTGTAGATCCACTAGGGAATGAGTGCATGAAGTTCCTTCCAAGCATCATATGTTGGATCCGTAGAAGCCGGCTGAGGAGAACCATCACCGAGAACTTTGTAAACAATTGCATAGAACTTGAACAATTTAGCCCAAGAGGAATAAGTGACCTTTGTGCCATTTAGGGTACGAATTTTAGACTGGATGTTTGTTACGGAATATGCAGGACGTAGGGACGGGTTTGTTGGCTTGGAAGAGGGACCATCATCGGGTTTAGTCATGGTATTATCAGCTGGTAAAGGTATCGGATGGAACCCTTAAGAAAAACGAACTGATATCCTGATGTATGGTGTTATCGGCTAGCAAAAATAGGAGACAAGCGTTATTGGTTGGGAAAAAAAGGAGAGAGAAGTGGTACGGTATTCAGAACCGAATCTCTAATACTATGAAAGTTTCTATGGTATTGAAATTCTGAATGAATTATACATTAATATGAGGGGTGGAGATACAATAGGAAGTTTATTTGACTAGGAAGGCTAGGAAGTGATATTGACCATCCATTTAGTTAATCAAGGGCTAAGATTAAATCAGGGAAATTGAAAGGAAGAAAAGAGGCGCGTGAGTTTGTTTAGGGGCATTCTAGTCAATCCAAGCCAATAGTTTCTCTCTCCTCCAATTCCCCCCCATTTTTTAAACGTTAATAACTCTTTCATACGACATTATTTTTTTTATAAAAATTGCACAAAAAAACGAGCGTTTTTTAATCTTTAAAACGAGTATACTATTGCTATATTTAAAAAAAAAAAAATTTAAAACCCAGTTGCGTAAAACGCAATAGAAAACACCCCAGTTACGTAAAACGCAATGAAAAAAAAACCTAAAAAATGACATTTTTCTAAAACGCAATGCACCAAAAACCCAAATAAATGACTTATTTGTAAAACGCAATGGCCAGAAAACACAAAGAAATGTGTTATTTCAAAAACGCAATAGCCTAAAAACTTAAAAGAAAGTGTAGTTTGTAAAACGCAATGGACTGAAAACACATAAAAATGTGTTTTACCTAAAACGCAATGCACCAAAAACACAAACACATGTCTTATTTGTAAAACACAATCGCTAGAAAACACTTAAAATGTCTGTTTTCTAAAACGCAATGGACGGAAAACACCTACAAAAGTGTTTTACCTAAAACGCAATGCACCAAAAACACTTCAAGAATGTGTTTTTCTAAAACGCAATGCCCAGAAAACACCAAAGAAAGTGTTCTTTCTAAAACGCACTGAACAATGGCAATAGTTCTGTCTGTGCTGTGAATTGTCTATGCTGTGAACTGTCTGGACCAATGCAGTTTCCAGAGGCAATTTATAGAAAAATAATTTTTCTAATGCATTTTTACTACAGCAATTTAATCGAATTTTTTTTTTTACACTTTCTTTGGTGTTTTCTGGCCAGGGGCTCTGCCCCTTGGACCCCGCCAACCCCAGCCAGGGGCTCTGCCCCTTGGACCCCGCCAGGGGCTGCCGCCCCTGGGACCCTGCTAAGATCGTAAAACGCAATGACTAAATCAAAAACCCATATCGTAAACATGAAATTAAAGAATTTCTTACATGGATCGAAGTGATTTCTTCAACAACTGACGATTTTTGAATGATTGAAACACTTATCAGCGCTCGAATCGAACGGATCGAGTGATTATCTTCAAAATCACCGGAAAAAACGAGATTTTATATGAAATTAAACTGGGTTTTCTTCAAAAAAGCTGAAGAACACGTTGATCGGGTGTTTGAATCATTGATTGGTGATGAAAATCGTACTATAATGTAGTGATTATTGAGATAGGAAGTGAAGAATATGTTGGAGATGATGGGTTTTGAAAATGGTGGGTTTTGAAGTTACTGGGTTTTGAAAAGGAAGAAGAAAGGGTTGGATTGACTAAAATACCCTTTTTCTTTATTTTAAATGTTGCCCCATGTCCTAATCCTATTGCTTCCTAGACTTTCTAGCCAAAATAAACTTCCTATTTGATCTTTTCCCTTAATATTAATATGAGAGCCCTTTAAATATGGATCTTTACATGATAACCTTACCACTAATTTAGGAAATAGAATCATAGCATAATTACAATACAACTCAATACCAAAATAAGTGTATCCTAAATAATAACAATATTATTGGATAAGAAAATTAAGCTTCGATTGATTTTTAGTATGTTTAGTCATTGATTGTAAATTTTGTGTCTTTAATATTAACACTCAATGTAATAAATAGAACGTGACGCAACACAAAGTCAACAGAATACTCAACATAAAGTCAACAGAATACTCAACATAAAGTCTCTAATACTACCTTAATTAACCAGTGCTAGCAGCATGCCATACCTGATCAAGCAGTATGTTAGACGTCTTCAAATCACGGAATATGATTTGATTCTCACTAGAATGCAGATATGCAATGCCTTTAGCTGTTCCTAGCATTATTTTGACACGCGTTGACCATGAAAGTGTTTCCCCAAATCTTTCTGCATGTATTAAAAATCTTTCAATTAAATGACCATTTCGTTATCAATATATTCTGTAGATCAAGAGACAGATGTAAGTTTACGTGTCAATATGTGACATTCAAGGCTCCCCTTATGCATAAACTCATAGACTAGGAGTAACTCCATATCTTGTGAGCAATATCCTAATATCCTGCTTACATTTGGATGACTCAATTCGCCTGAAAGTTTCACCTCTGTCTGCGCGCATATGGGATACCATGTTACAAAAATATCATTTATACACTGTGACACACTAAAAGAATTCAAAAGAACTAAATACTGTATTGGTGATAAATGTTTTCTATGCATTAATAACCGAAAACAAGATCACTTTAGACAGACAAATTACAATGAAAGGGATAATGATAACACTAACTAACTAATGACGGTAAAACGTCAATAATTATCCTAATATTCAAACTAAAGATAGATTAACTAATGACTAAGATAAATGATAAATAAAATAATAATAATAATTATAACAGGTAATAGATTACCTGCCATTCTTCAAATCCTTGATAACCATCAGTATCAAGCTTTTTAACAGCAATAGGAATCCCAGAGCCAACCTTTGAGGGAACATATGTTTCTTGTTCGACCCAACCTTTGTAAACTTTTCCAAAAGCCCCCTGACCCACAACCCTATCATCACTAAAGTTGTTAGTGGCCATTTTGAGTGCATCTAAACTGAATATTTTCAAACCAGAATCTCCAACTTTAACTTGGAAAGTATCTCCACTTTCAGTGAGTAAATCTTCCTTGTTAGAAAATTTATTGGGAACACACCACTTATTCTGTCTTTTGTTTTTCCCCAGAGGTTCTACATCCCCCATTGCTGCAAATATGTTAAAACTATACATTATTATATGTTGTAGCTATATAATGTAAAGACGCAAGAAACTTGAGGTTACCAGGTTTAACAGGGCTTTTGACAACAAACATGTTTCGAAGCATTCTCGATAATGTTATTATCTTTCCGGACTTTATGTAAGAATTTTGATTGTGATAGTGACTTGAGACTACAAAGGCGTCTCCTCTCTCTTGCAGTGCTAATGCAGCCTCAAGTGCTACTACCACCACACCCATTGTCGGGCGGTTTTTGGGTCGAGTCTGCAAGCATTTATCTGTAATTTCCACAAATGCTTTCAAGCAATTAGGCATGATTTGAGCCTTCACCCTTGAACAAGGGGTTAGCCCCATCAAACTCGGATCAACTATATGGTTCGATGTTCCTTCTTTGATGAACTGCTGGGCCCAACCAACTAGACCAAGATCATTGTCTCCAAGACTTGGATCAACAGCAGGCCGCCCACATAACACTTCCAATAATACAACCCCAAACGAGTAAACATCTGATTTTCTTGTTAACCTCCGGGTCAAGAAATAGCTAGGATCAAAGTACCCGAATGAACCTTTAACATCTGTGCTCACATGAGTGCACCCCTGATCCGTCTGACTGATTTTTGACAATCCAAAATCAGCTACCTTAGCTGTGAAATTCCCATCCAAAAGTATATTTGAGCTTTTAACATCGCGGTGTATGATACGCTGGCGGACACCTGTGCCAGTGTGAAGGTAGTCTAATGCACGTGCAGCCCCTATGCAAATCTTGAGGCGATCTACCCACGAAAGAGGAGACTTCTGACTTGACCCTTTGACTTTATACAACCGTTCAGCCAGGTTTCCACCAGATATATACTCGTAAACAAGCATCATCTCATCAAACTCATCACAGTATCCAACAAGAGACACCAGGTTGCTGTGCCTAAACCTCGAAAGCATCTTGATCTCCGTCCAGAATTCAATTGCTCCTTGTTTAGATCTAGAATCCAAACGCTTGATTGCCACCATCCTTCCACCATCGTCGATGACACCTCGATATACCTTACCAAATCCACCTTTGCCTATGATCATAGACTGATCAAAACTGTTTGTTGCCAGCTGTATCTCAGAAAGAAGAAACCGGCGGCATAGATGTTTTGTTGACAAAGATGGTGGTTTCTTATTCTCGCCAAGGCTTGTTTCGTGAAGCTCCCTCAACTTATAGATGATTATATTAAGCATAATCAAGATGAGTATCACACTGGTTAATGCTTCTTGCTTTCGACTCTTTGGAGTCGAAGAGGCGTCTATCGGGCCAAGATTGTTACCTAAACAACTGCAGTCATGATTTCCGACTGGTGGTTTACTTGTATCTGGAAAACTAACAGATGAAATACATAATAAACTATGCAGGAACTGGAACATCAAAAAACATCCTCTGCTGGAAACCATCTTCCAGAATCCAGTGTTACAGTTGACTGCACATGAAAAATTTCAGCAAACAAATGCTCAAAACATAAGTCTGTCTGTATGTATAAGTCAACAACCAAGATAATGTGTGGAATATTCAAAATCTTGATGCGTGGGCTATAATTATAATATTGTGCTTGACAAAGTCTATGTGGGTGGTTACATATGTGTCAACATATGTGATACATGAGAAGGATGCAGGAAGTTGCCAAGGTGGAACAAGAAAATTGTAAAATTTCATGGGACTATGACATTTCTGGGTGCGTGTACAACAAGAAAATTGTAAAGGTTATGTGAAAATGATAGGGTGTCCTAACGGACTAGATTTTAACATCTCTAATTTCTTAATATTAATCATTAAATTCTTGACAGGCAATTAAATTCTTGACAGGTAATGCTAGAGTGTATATATTAGGGTAGGGTTCATCCGAGAACCATCTTTATTGCGAAAATCAATGTAAACACCACAAAATAAACCCACTACACCACAAAAAACCTAATCCCCCACACACCCAAAAAAAAAAAAAACCTTAAAAAAACCTAACCCCCCATCCTCCAACCAAGCTAAATGCTAAAAACTAAATCCTAAAAAAATCTAAAAAAATAAAAAAAATTTCCAAAAAACACAAAAAAAATTATTTAATATTTTTTTATTTAAATCGCTACTTTTATTAATAAATTTTTTTTAATAACGAAATTAGCAATTTTTCATAAAAATATTAATTTTTTGTGTGTTTTTTTAGATTTTTTAAGGTATTTTTGGCTGTGTTCACATTGATTCTCGCGGTTCTCGCAATAAAGGGTGGTTCCTAACTGATCCTTCTCCTATATATATATATATATATATATATATATATATATATATATATATAGGGAGGGGCTCATGCGAGAACCACCCTTATTGTGAGAACCTTGAGAACCAATGTGAACACAACCTAAAATAGCTAAAAAAACCTAAAAAAAACCTAACCCCCACCCCCCCCCCCCCCAAGCTAAAAAAAACCTAAAAAAAACCTAACCCCACCCCCCCCCCCCCCCCCCAAAAACCTAAACCCCCCTCCCCCACCCCCCAAAAACCTAAAACCTCCCCCCCCCAAGCTAAAATGCTAAAAACTAAACCCCCAAAAAACCTAAAAAAATCTAAAATTTTTTTTTTGATTTTTTTAATATTTTTTTAGGTTAAAATCGCTACTTTTCGAAGCAAAAAAAAAAAAAAATTATTTAAAAAAAAAAAAATAAAAAAAAAAAATCGAAAAGTAGCGATTTTAACCTAAAAAATATTAAAAAAATCAAAAAAATTTTTTTTGTGTGATTTTTAGCTATTTTTAGGCATTTTTGGTGTGTTCACATTGGTTCTCGCGGTTCTCACAATAAGAGGTGGTTCTCACATGATCTTCTCCCTATATATATATATATATATATATATACATGGTGAGGATTCGTTAGGAACTAGTGTGAACACAAACAATACTACCTAAAAAAACTTAAAAAACACACAATTTTTTTATTAATAAAAAATCATGATTTTAATGAAAAAAAATTAAAAACTAAAATAAAATTATCATTTATGTGACAATTGCGCCTTTTCAACCATTGTACAATCCCGAACAATTTCGGATCCAATGAAATATTTTGTTTCATTTCCAGGATTATATATTTACATATGACAATTTCACATTTTAGTCCTTGTTCGATTTCAAACTCTCAAACTTTTTCTGGAAGTGAAATCGTAAACTGTTACACAAAACGTAATCAGTTTAACGCGACATACACTCCGGAACAATGATTTAAGCTAAACATACACTAAATACCCTTTACATAACTTAGAAATAAGTTTTGAGGGGTTCGGTATAGCAAAAACATGCTTATTTGAGCTCAGGGACTATTTGCGACAAACTACGAAAGTCTGCCGATTCTCGTATTTTTGAATATGAAACATGTACACACATCCAAAACTTTTTGTAATAATTAAAATCTTGTATTTTATTGATAAGAATTTAAAAATATCATTCGTTGCGAAATTTCGATCGTTTTCGTGTTCGTTAAAGCATTCGTTGTAATTAAGCGAATAACGCAACCGTACAACCGAACAAACCGACATCCACGACATTTTTGGGCATAATTCAAGTTAAATATGCTTTAACTTTGGAGCCTAAAAATTGGGTTAACGGGTACTAGAAGTGTCAAAACGCGACAAAACAAGTCCAGGAGCCAAAACTGCCAAAATTGGAAAGTTCTGCCCTTGCCCACCATTTACGGACCGTATACCAGACCCCTTGCGGTCCGTATACAGTCCCCAGAACCAGTTTTATGAACATCCTATGGTTTTTATATTCTTAGACCCCAAGTATGAGTATTCCCCAAGGATTTTTCTGCATAAGACACTTGTTTTAATCCCCTTACAAACTTTGGACATGTGGTATGATCATATACATCCTCAAATACTATAAATAGAAACCAATTTTGCACCAAGTTCCTTGCTCATTTTCACTTCTTTTTCGCATCTGCTCTAATTGGATTTTGCTTTCCATTGGAGGCCTCCTACTAAGTATTTTGCCATCCTAGAACACAAGTAAGTGTTCTTTCCTAGTCTTGTTCATTATTTTAGCTTATTTTGAGCTAAAAGTCAAACAATTGACTTTCTGTTTGAGTTTCGGTTCTAACCATAATTTGTCAAGTCAAAGTACAATTGAACTTTGCAACGTGATCGTAATCACAAAGGTTATAATCCCTAGCGATTGCACCTTCTGATTTCCACGTTTACTAGTCGAAGTGACGAGTGAAAGTTTCGGTAAAAAATGCACATTATGAGCATTTTACGACAGAACTATTTTCGGGTATCAAAACACTAAGTTTTGATACCAAATCAGTTTTACAACTTAGTTAGACATGTTTTGACATGTCTAACTCGTCACTTCTAGTTTAGTGCTTATTTAGGGTCGTAAGTCGAGCGGTCTTAACCACCGCTTTAACTTTCGAATCCAACCTGTTTGGTCGATCTTAGGATCCGACCAAACACTTGTATGTAGTTGTATAGGGAATAACCTACTGAGATTATACCTTATGGTCACGTCGTTTGGTTAGTGTTATGATAAGTTTTTCTTATGTTCTTTAAAAATGACCAAAATGTCCTTTTTGCGCATAAATCCATTTTAAGCATATGTAACCAACTTTTTGACATATAAACTGATGTTACAAATTTATTAAACATGTTTAAGCATTTAAGACTTATCATATGATATGTTTGACCATCCGATCACATTTTTATGCAAATGACACGTTAAAGTAACGTAAACTACCTTAACGAGTCATAACGGGTCAAAAGCACTTAGAATCACTTCCAAATCAGAATGTTAAGTTTACTAAGCCATATCATATGAGTTCTAACACTCATTTGGTTTATAAGAATTCATTCTATCCGATCTCCCATTTTCAAGTTTCGACACTAACATGTAGTTATCTGATACACTAGGAACCACTTCAACACTTGAACTTTTGAACCTTTGAGCTTTGTGTTTTCAATTGAACAAGACCTATACACAATCCCAAGTGAGTACATAGTTCCCCTCTTTTATGTTTTTCAAATGTTTTAGGGTGATTCATATGTGTAATCAATTTTTCTCAAATGTATGGATAATATATGTGTTTACTAAGTACTTTTTGTGTATTATTCCTATTATGCAAAACACGACGATTGAGAACACGAACCAAATCCTTATGGGATCTATCTATCTTCATAGTTAGATTCTTGTAGGATATTTAAAGTACAGTCTTAAGCCTTTCTATCTTCATAGTGAGATTTCTAAGAAGAGCTTTACACGCCGATGTTTGATATACTACCAAATCAGAAACCAAAGTATAGTTTGATATAATACCAAAGCATAGTTTGATATGCTACCAATGTGATATTGTTTACCAAAGTATAGTTTGATATACTACCGATTGAGAACACAAAACCGGGTCCTTATAGTATCTATCTATCTATCTTCATAGTTAGATTCTTGTGGGATGTTTAAAGTACTAAATTGAAGTCCTTGATTGGATTCATTGTGTACTTTAATGCGTGTTTACAAGTGATGACCAAGTTGATGATTATGTGTTTATGTGATTAGTCGTGATTTAGATAATGAAACAAGTGTAATACCATAAGAACATGGTGGATACGCCTTTGGTACTTCCTATATTTAAGTGTTCTTATTGTATTACTCTTGTAGCGTTATCCGAATCACTTTAGGATTTTTGTGTTTAGTTGATTCAATGTTCGAATATCCAAATCCTTGTAGAATATTCCATATTTTCATATGTTAGATTCTTAGAAGGATGTCCAAAGTATTATTATAAATCATTGATTTGATTTCTAATAATACTCACACAAGTTATGACCGATTTCAATATTGTTATTATTAATCCTTTATTGGATTTCTAATAATACACTCAAAAGTTTGAGTTAAATGTCCGGATAGTCCCTGTGGTTTACCAAAATTTCATCTATAGTCCCCAACTTTCTAAAATTACACTCTTGCTCCCTATGGTATGATAAGTTGTTACTCGGATAATCCCTAAAGCGGATGAAGGTTAATTTTTCTGGTTAACTCTATGTGAAATGACTATATTACCCTTAACGATAAAATATAAATAAATAATAAAATTAACAAAACATATGAGCCCAACCTTTTTTTCTTAATAAACTAAAAAGTTTATTAAATTAAAAAACCCATCCCTCTTCCTAGATCTAAATTCCGGTAGCCCGCTTCCAAATTGTTTATCACCACCACCGATAGCCGGCGAATTCATTATCACCGCCACACCATTGCCGTTAATCCCTTACAACAAATCTCCCTCTTCGTCTTCTTCGTTAAGCCCTTCCATTTATATTCTCTTATCTCCTTCTTCATCTTCTTCACTACTCGCCTGCCACAACCGGAAACCTGCAACTTGGGTTATTGATGGGTTAAAGTATTAAGTATCAACTTTACAATTATCATTATTACCTTCATTTAATTTCAAATATTTTGGTGGTATTTCTTGGGGCTGGGTACAGTATTTGAATCCAATTCTAATGGACTCGATACAAAATTTGAATCCATCTCCGACCACCCCTACGTTCCCACAACAATTTCTAACGGAAATTCAAATAAAGAAGCCCATGAAAATTCATGTGGTGCAATAGTTGTAAGCTACTCATGGATTTTAAACTCCACTTTTGCTTCTAAGGTGCAGAATGTCTACACAAAAATTTCAGTTTCTTACATAAAAACTTTATGTTGCCTTTTTTATTGAAATTATGTGTTGGGTATAACATTGATGAATTTACAAGGAGTGGGAGAAGGTGGGAGGGTGGCAAGGGTTGTCAGAGGTGAGGGGAGGTAGGGATGGTAAGAGGTGTGGCAAAAGTAACCGGTGGTGGTGATGTTGTATAAGTGGGCGGCGGTGCTGGTGGGGTGGTCGTTGCCGGAGAGGATACCGGTAGTGCCGTGGTGGAGAAGACAACGTGTGGAGAAGAGGAAGATGAAGAGGGTGTCTAGGAGAGATGTTATGCTTTAAATGAAAAAAGTGTGTCCCACTTATAAATTATAAAACTTTAACTATATTTCTTTTTATATTTAAGTTATTTATTCCAATGATAAGGGCATTTTTGTCACACCCCAACCGATGACGTAAATATCGGGGCGCAACACTGAGCGAAACAGATTGTCTAGGAGAATCCATAACGACTATTTGTTATAATATATTAAAGGTTCATGTCCCATACCACAAACATGTAAAATAAAAACGGTTATTAGAGACATTGTTCTCAAAGACAAATATCCATTCCGACAAGTCAGATTTTATTTAGTTTGTTTCTAGACTCCGTCCTAGCTCATTTCCATCAGATAGCAGGCAAGCATCCTAAACACCTGTCACACACGTTAAAATAGAGGTCAATACACGTAGTGTAAAGGTGAGCATACAAGTTTAATAGTATAATAGAGTTCGAAAGCGTTTACACATAACTAGCACGTACAACATATAATGTGAAGCATGTAAGTTACCGACAAAGATCCTATCAATACCGATGACTGCGATATGGCTGCGAGTAGCGAGTGCGCAACACATGTTCACCACTGCGAACACGTGAAGTAATATCCTTAACAACCCCTGAGTGAACAGGTGCTGAGTCCACACTATCGTACTATCGTTGCTAAGGTAGGTAGACAACAATCAATGTGTAAACATAACAAACAGGCATTCATCGAATCACGTATAACATGCAGTAACGGTTAGCGTTAAATAGTGTTTGCGTTGTGTGTCGATGTGATTTAGAATAAGTAACGTATGTAACACCCAAAAGTGCGTTAAGCTAAAAAGGGTCGAGTATACTCACATCGATGGAGGTTAATGGATTGTAGGGAGCGCTAGAGTGAGATTAGCCTGATCAGAACGAATGCATAAGCGATAAGCGTCACGTAAAACGATGTAAGTGATACAGGGTGACGAGTGGTCATCTGGCCGGATGGCGATCCGAACAGATGGCCATTCGATTGGATGTCAATCCGTTCGGATGGCCATTCAGTCGGATTGACACTCGTTTGAGATGGATGTGTTTGTGTATGATGGCTTTGAAGTTTTCGTTGTAGCATTTTGAAAACAGAGAAGTATCTCTACCTTTCAGATCGTTCGATCAAACGACAGTTCGATCGGCTGGCGATCCGTTCGGCGAGATATTTCTCAGAGAACAAGTTCACAGTAGGATTATCATCCGATCGGATGGTCTATCTATCTGATGGCAATCCGTTAGAACTGATGATCTTTGAAAACTGATAAAAAAGTTTAAGTGTTGAAGTCCAAGTGCAATCCGATCGGATTGCGGTTCGATCAGATGACAATCAGATCGGATGGCAATCCGTCCCACAATCTGGCCGTTTTGCAACTCGAAATTTTGTTAAGTTTTGCGGTTTGATCGTGACAGTATGATCACGTATTGAACAATAGGGACCCCATCAGAACCAAGTTAGCTGATCGAACGGGAATCACCCCAATCTGAGTCTGTTAATTATTCATGACGGATGTTCATGTCTAACCGAGATCGGTGGTCTCATTGATAGGAATCAGATCTTGTACCGACACTTCACTAGAAATGAGTAGAAGGCCTGAACTAGCTCCGATTCTATCAGTTTCGAGTGCATTGAGTGTAAAAGAGTTGAAAGAAAGTTAGAAACCATCTTTCAATCCTTTTAACCTTGAAAATGTTTAGATCTAGATGAAAATAGTGTTGATTCGTGCGGAAATCTTATAGATCTGAGTTATTCTTGGTGGAATAATGTCAAAACCTGAAGTTCTTAAGAACTCCACGATGACATCCTTCTAGAACACCTCAAATCTATTGATTTCACGGTTAAAAGTTGGGATTCAAGGGTGAAAAAGATGAAGAAGTGTGTGTAGATCATAGAAGTACAAGATTTGAGTTGAAAACTTACAAGAATCGTGAGAAATCGAGAGAAAGAAGATCTAGAATGCTGTTGGTCGAGTGAGGGAGCTGTCACATCACAAATGATGTGACAGAGGGGTATTTATAGGGTTTCCAAAAGAGGAAAGGGAGTTCTGGCCACGGATCGGATGACGGTCCGATCGGATGGCCATCCGATCGAACGGTCATTCGATCGAAGTGGCTCGGCAAGTTGAGTTTTTCGCGTTTTTGTTTCATGCGTGGAGCGTTGCGATGCATTTCGAGTGAGTGATGCGATAGTATTACCCATTAGTTACACAAATAACCTAACTACTATATCTAACATACAATCACTATAAATAACTTGCGTTTAGCGTTTGCGTTTAGATTGCGATGCGATAGAGTTACGATTGCGATTGGGATTAATCACCTCAACATAAACATAACATGCACAAGTAACACATAATAGCACCCACACGTAAAACAATATCGAGAACACATAATTCGAGTTGCGATGCGGTAGCGATGCGACGGGTGATAGGTCGATTAGCGATTAAACATGCGATTAACCTAGATTATTAATGGATACTCCACATAATACAACTAAAGCGATTAAATAAAATAATTCGATTACTAGTCTAAAGCACAATTCAGTAGTTAAGCAAGGAGTGACAGATCACCTTTAGCAATCTTTTCTTCCTTTGACTTTGACTTGTACTTTGACTTTCAAAAGCGGGTGTTACAGTCTCCCCTACTTTAGGAAATTTCGTCCATAATTTAAGAAGTAGGCGTAACAAACAGTTGCGCGTACTTCGCCTTCATGTCACTTTCGAGTTCCCAAGTAAACTCGGCGCCACGTTTGCCTTCCCAGCGAACCTTCACAGTGGGAATGCGTGAGCTTCTGAGTACCTTGGTTTCTCGGCCCATGATTTCGACGGGATTTCCACGAAGTGTAATGTTTCGTCCACTTGTAAATCCTCGAGAAGGACATGTAATTCCTGTTCGGCTAGGCACTTTCTGTGGTTCGAAACATGGAAGGTCGGGTGGACGTTACTCAGTTCCTCCGGTAGTTCAAGTCTGTAGGCCACTTTACCAATTCTCTCCAGAATTTTAAAGGGTCCAACATATCGAGGCGCGAGCTTTCCTTTCTTACCGAATCTGATCACCCCCTTCCAAGGTGCAACCTTTAGGAGTACGTGATCGCCAACGTTAAATTCAAGGGGCTTGCGGTGTCTATCGTCGTAACTTTTCTGACTACTCGGTTGTCTCGAATTTGGAGGATTTTGTCAGTCGTTTCTTGCAACAGCTCAGGACCGGTACTTTGTGACGACTGGCACAAAACCGGTAATTTCCGTATAGTTTTATTATTATTTAATATCTGCAACTATGTGCTTAAA
>JARYGA010032424.1:0-38201 GCA_030545235.1 Helianthus tuberosus | reverse complement strand
ACGATCCCGAACTTGATCTTGAGCTAGATTTTGTTCCTGTTGATCGGCTTGATGTTGCTTCTGCTGATCCTGACCCTATTCCTTTTGGCATACCAGACATTGCACCCCTCATACCTGACCCAGTTCCTGCACCCGTTGACCATCCTGTTATTGAGCCACTTATTCCTCCACTTGCATCCGCACCCGCTGATGTTGCTCCTTTTCATCCTGTGGAGTCTGATGTCCATCATGTTGATTTACCTATCGTTTTCTTGCAGGACATACCCGCACCCCGTCTAGGGGAAGGTACTTTAGGCCAGCAGCCTAGTCATGATCCTTATATTTCAGCAGCTTTTCCACAGATCCCTCAGTCTACACCATTTGCTCCTTTTACTTCTTCACCACTTGATGAGCCACTCTGATGGTTCCCACCATATTCTATGACGATTTCAGATCCCTACCATCCCTCTCATTTTGTTGGCTATACACGGGATGAGTTACTTTTATCACTTCATCTTCAGTACGAGATTATGAGTCGCAGGATTTTGGAGTTCGAGCTGACTCCGCGTTCCCTACCGTGTCCTTGTCAGCCTACTTTTGTTCCCCCTCGTTCACCATCGTCTCCATTTTCACATCCACCTGCTCCTCTTACTCCTTTTCCAAAGTTTGATGCTCGATTTCTCACTATCGAGCAGCAGATCAGTTATCTGTTGCGTCATGTCTATGAGCTTGAGGAGGAGCTTGCGCATGTGCGCAACTTTCTTTTCTTTCCTCCACCTCCTCCTCCACCACCACCATCAGCATAGTGGTTTTTGGTTTTATGTAGGTTTCATTACTTTTGATGAGAGCACCACTATTGAGCCAAGCTTGTGAAGCCTTTTGGAGACCACCTTTTGATTGTATGACTTTTGTAGATTGATAGACTTGTTGGACAAGGGTAGTGTGACCCTGTGTTCCTTTTGGTATGATACATTTTGTAAAGCACGTAGCAATACTTTGTGGTCGATGATTAATGAAAGCTCAATCGTCATGTTCTCATTAAAAACATTGTTGATTTACATGTTTGTGCTATGATTGTTATGTTATATGCTTGCTTGCTATGATAGATGATATTATATATACGTACTATTTATTATTTAGCAAATAAGACCTGACATATACAATCTTCTTCTTAGAAGATGCCTCCTCGAAGGAACACTAAGTTGCCCACAACCTAGGCAGAACTACAGGAACGAATTTCACAGGCAATTGTACAACATGAGGCCCTACGCTCCAAACACAGCGGAGGCACCTCAGGGAATAACCCACCTAACGGTAATGTTTAAGTCACCCAAGACACATTACAATACGTTTGGACATTTCCATGTGCATTTTGCTAATGCTTTCTGTGAATAATGTTGCTTGTAGAGGCTATACTTACAAGCAGTTTCTGGACTGCAAGCCTCTAAACTTTGACGACACTGGAGGCGCTGTAGCTTTTGTGAGATGGGTTGAGAAGACAGATTATGTGTTGCGGATGAGTAAATGTGCGCCAGAGCACCAAGTCACTTACATTTCTGGATTGTTTCTCGATGGAGCTCTTTCATGGTGTAACCTTCAAGTTCAGACTCTAGGAGAGGCTGCAGCGTATGCTCTGTCTTGGGATGAGTTGAAAGAGCTGATGCATAAGAAGTATTGTTCAAGGGCAGAAATTCAGAAATTGGAAACTGAATTTTGGAATCTGAAGATGGAAGGTTCTAGGATAACTAAGTATGTGAAAAGGTTCCATGATTTGTCTCGCGTGGTCCCCTACTTGGTAGAACCAGAGTTCAAGAGGATTGAACGTTTCATTTGGGGATTGGCGCCCCAGATTCTAAGCATGGTGATGACATCCAAGCCCCCAACAATTATAGAAGCCATCGACTTGAGCGTGGCAATGACTGAGGAAGCAATCAGATTGGGCAAGTTTTTGATTTCTGAGGGAAAGAAGAAGGAGACTCATATGGAGTCATCTGGAGAAAACAAAAGGAAGCTTTCAAACTTCAAGAAGGATACTCATGCAAACAGCGCTACCAAGAAACGTAGAGACGCTAACCCACCAGTTGAGGCACAACTTGGTGCTACCGGTACTGAGAAGAGAGGAGAGGGTATATGGGCACCCTGCCCAAATGTGATGTATGTCAATTTCATCATACTGGTCGATGCAGAGTTGGAAAGTGTGAAACTTGTGGAAAGGTTCGTCATTCTAAGGAAACGTCCTGGGCTGGTACTGGTCGTGGGAATGGTGGTCAAAGAGTAAATGGAAATGGTAATGGCAATGGCAACCGTGGTGGAAACGGTTATGGGAATAGGAATCAAGGAGGAAACAATAATCAGGGAAGTAATGGAAACCGGAATGGAAATGGAAACCGCGGAAGGAATAATAACAACAATCAAGGTGGAAATGGGAATGGATGCGGCCAAGGTTGTTTTGGTTGCGGTGATGTAGGGCACTTCAAACGGGATTGCCCAAAGAATAACCAAGCTCAGGGAAGAGTATTCAACATTGGAGCTAGGGAAGCTCGCCAGGATCCGAACGTAGTCACTGGTACGTTCCCTATTAATCAACATTGTGCATCTGTGCTATTTGATACTGGTGCCAACTTAGCTTCGTATCTCTAGAGTTTAAGAATATACTTGGGTTAGTTGCAAGTAAGTTAGAAATCCCATTCTCGATAGAACTGGCTGATGGAAAGCTAGTAGAAGCTAGTGAAGTGATTAGAGGCGGTGTGATAGAGCTTGGAGAGCGGGAGTTTATGATAGATCTTCTACCAGTTAAGTTGGGAAGCTTCGACGTAGTAGTTAGAATGGATTGGTTGTCAAGTAATCGGGCTGAGATCGTATGCCATGAGAAGATTATCCGTATCCCGATGGCAAATGAAGAGACGATTGTGATTCATGGGGAGAAGCAGGATATGCCTCTACGGATTATCAGTTGTTTGAAGGCATGGAAGTTTTTGCTTAAAGGATGTGTTGCCTTCTTGGCTCATGTTGTGGACAGGGAAGCCGAAGAACCGAAGCTCGAAGATATCCCTGTGGTAAGGGAATATCCTGAAGTCTTCCCTGAAGACTTGCCAGGATTACCTCCGCAACGACAAGTCGAATTCCATATTGCCTTGGGTCCAGGCGTCGCACCTTACCGACTTGCGCCTTCAGAGATGCAAGAGTTGCCGACGCAGCTTCAGGAGCTAAAAGACAAGGGATTCATTAGACCAAGCTTCTCGCCTTGGGGAGCTCCAGTCCTGTTCGTCAAGAAGAAGGATGGTAGTTTTCATATGTGCATTGACTACCGAGAGCTGAAAAGTTAACCATCAAGAATTGGTATCCTTTGCCGAGGATTGATGATTTATTCGATCAACTTCAGGGTTCCAGTTACAACTCCAAGATCGATCTTCGATCAGGTTATCACCAGCTGCGGATTCAAGAAGAGAGTATACCGAAGACTGCCTTTAGAACTCGTTATGGACATTACGAGTTTCTAGTAATGCCGTTTGGTTTGACAAGCGGGCCGGCAGTGTTTATGGACTTGATGAACCGAGTTTGCAAGCCATATCTCGATAAATTCACGACTGTATTTATTGAAGATATTTTGATCTATTCGCGGATAAGAAAAGACCATGAGCAACACCTTAGAGCCATCTTAGAGCTACTAAAGAAGGAGAAACTCTACGCTAGGTTCTTGAAGTGCGAGTTTTGGTTACGTGAGGTACAATTCCTCGGTCACGTGGTAAACGAGGATTGAATTCATGTGGATCCCACCAAGATCGAATCCATCAAGAATTGGGAAACTCCGAAGACGCCAACCGAGATCCGACGGTTTCTAGGTTTAGCAGGATACAATCGCAGATTCATTGAGGATTTTTCCAAAATCGCTCAACCACTGACCTCCCTTACTCAAAAGAATAAGAAGTACGAATTGGGAGATAAACAGGAAGAAGCTTTTCAGCTGCTTAAGAACAAGCTTTGTGAGGCACCTATATTATCCCTACCCGAAGGCACCGATGACTTCGTGGTATACTGTGACGCCTCGCGTCAGGGATTGGGCTGTGTGCTGATGCAACGACAAAAGGTTATCGCTTATGCTTCACGCCAGTTAAAGGTTCATGAGAAGAACTACACCACGCATGATTTGGAGTTAGGCGCAGTGGTGTTTGCCTTGAAGATTTGGTGGCATTATCTTTATGGTACCCGATGAACGATCTTTACGGATCACAAGAGCCTCCAGCACATATTCGATCAGAAAGAGCTTAATATGAGACAGCGACATTGGGTAGAGTTGTTAAATGATTATGACTACGAGATTAAATATCATCCAAGAAAGGCGAACGTGGTGGCAGACGCCTTAAGTCGAAAAGAAAGGATTAAGCCCATACGGGTTAGGGCTTTAGAGATGATTATTCAGACAGACCTCTCGTTGTGTATTCGTGCTGCACAAAGAGAAGCTCTTAAGAAAGAGAAATTAAAGGCCGAATATCTCCATGCGATGGAGAAAAGGTTGGTACCCAACGAGGAAGGAACCTTGTATTTTATGGGACGAATTTGGGTTCCGCTTGTTGGAGGTCTTAGAGAGGTTATTTTTTATTAAGCTCATAAATCAAGGTACTCAATCCATCTAGGGTCGGACAAGATGTACCAAAATTTGAAGGATTATTACTGGTGGCCAAGACTTAAGGGCGATGTGGCTACTTATGTTGGGAAGTGTTTGACCTGCGCCAAAGTGAAGGCCGAGTATCAGAAGCCTTCAGGTCTTCTGCAGCAACCAGAGATACCCCTGCGGAAGTGGGAGCAGATCTCAATGGATTTCATAACCAAGTTGCCCAAGACTCCCAGAGGTCATGATACAATTTGGGTAATCGTGGACCGTTTGACAAAGTCTGCGCATTTCTTGCCGATCAGAGAGAAGGATAACATCGGTAAGCTAGCCGAGCTATACCTAAGGGAGATAGTTGCACGTCATGGAGTGCCTATCTCGATTATATCGGACATAGATGGACGGTTTGTGTCAAGGATTTGGCAATCCTTCCAGGAACCTTTTGGTTCTCTGTTGAATCTGAGTACTGCTTTTCACCCGCAAACAGACGGTCAAAGCGAGAGAACGGTTCAGACGCTTAAAGATATTCTACGTGCTTGTGTAATGGACTTAGGTGGCAGTTGGGATACTCATCTGCCTTTGGTTGAGTTTTCCTAAAACAATAGCTACCATACTTGCATCCATGTTGCACCATTCGAGGCTCTCTACGGACGTAAGTGTCGATCACCGTTATGCTGGGCAGATGCAGGCGACAGACAGCTGGTTGGTCCCGAACTGGTCCATGAAACAACAGATAAGATCACACAGATCTGAGAGCGCATCAAGGCGGCTCATGATCGACAAAAGAGTTATGCGTACCAAAGACGGAAACCTTTGGAATTTGAAGTGGGTGATATGGTTCTGTTAAAAGTCTCACCTTGGAAAGGTGTGGCACGCTTCGGGAAGCGTGGTGAGTTAAACCCACGATATATCGGACCGTTCAGAATTTTGGAAAGGGTTTGTTCTGTAGCATACAAGTTGGAGCTACCAGCAAAACTTAATGGTGTTCATGATACATTTCATGTATCTAATCTAAAGAAAAGTCCAATTCAAGAGATAGTGGTCATCCCTGCTGATGAAGTTCACATTGATGATGCACTCCACTTTACCGAAGAACCCGTTGAGGTTACAGAATGGAAGGTTAACAAGACTCGGAGGAGTAGTGTTAAACTTGTCAAGGTTCGATGGAATGCACGTCATGGCCCAGAATTTACTTGGGAGCGTGAAGACCGAATGAAAGCTAAATACCCGCATTTGTTCCCCGACTCCCCTGCAGCTAGTAGTAAAGCTTAAAATTTCGAGACGAAATTTTCTTAACAGAGGGAGAATGTGACAACTGTCAAAATTCCAGGTATCCGTACAATTATTAAACAATGATTAAAGCTTAATGACTTTGCTGAATTTAAATTAATGACTTGAATTGCTTTCTGATGATTGTTATCATACATACATGTGCATCATATATTGCAAATGATATACCATTATTGAATGCAAACTTTGTCGATTCAAATGATGCACGAAACACAGTTAGCACAATTATCAGATAAATTAGAAAAATGATGACGAAGTTCAGTACATAGACAGACATTGTGTTGAGACACAGAATGAGCCAGAAACCAAGTAGCATACTAGTATAGTGTGTAGGGAAGTAAGGATCACAAAACTACCTTCCTAGTGACAGTTTAAGTGCCGGAAAGTGCCTGAAACTCACTTAAAATGTTAAATTCAGCATAAATCAGCATTTAAACACTCTAATATCATGCAGAAATATGGTTAAATGGTCCTGAATGCTTTCCTAAGTGTTGGGAATCAAAACTGTCACAAAAGGTAACATAAAGCACACTAAACTGCATAGTTTAGCACCTTAACGAACCGGTAACCAACCGAACAACCGGACACTACCCAAAACACCAAATTTTTACTAGAAGGATTGTTTTAACATTACCAAGCTAGTTATGGTCCCCGAACATCATAACACACTATATAAACATATAATAAGTAAACACCTAACTGTTATACTTAGATTTCAACTAAATAAACCTAACTAACAATTACATCTTAACCAACCCCCCCCCCCCATTCTTACGGTTACCATGGGTGGACCCACCCATGAATTTTGTTGCAATTGTTTATTAGATATATCTTTTTCTTTAGAGACATATTGCAACATGGATTAAGTTATCTTGGATGTAAGATTATATAGACCCTTAGTCCTTCATCATCTCTCATTACCATCATCATAACACACTTGAACTCTCCCTCTCCTCCTCCATTCTTGGTCGAGAACATCAAGCACACCACCACCACCTTCACTTCATCTTCGTCCAATTTCAAGTAATCACAAGGGTGTTAGAAGCCATATAAAGAAGCTTGGAGCCTTTGGAAGTTGAAGGACCACTCCCACAAGCTTTTATCCATCTCATTTTCATCTAGTGATCATCCCTAGCCTTGAGCTAGTAGTAAGATTATTCTACTCTTAATTTTACATCTTATTTCTGTGGTTAAAAGAAGATACAAGTTGTTAATCTTAAAGAACAATATGAATCTTGAACATGAAACTATAACATAAGACTAAATACATAAGAAATCATGATGTTTATGTGTTGTTATAATTGTTGATTGTTCATGTTATTGATGTAGGTCATCATTTGATCTTGCTAGATAGTGATTAAAGACATAATCTAGCAAGATGAGAGGATGATTATGTTAAGATCCAAGTAATCATCCATATGTAAATCATGAACTTGAAAGTATGAATTGTTTTTCTTGTAAAGTGATGAACAAAGTGAGTATAAAGTCTTGTAAATCTATGATTTCAATAATGATTTTTCAAGAAATCAAGTTAAAAAAATACAAAGTTTACTTAATCTTGGTTCTTAAAGAAATTAACCATATTTTTAGTGGTTAAACAAGTGTAGAAATACATATGTAACAAGAAAAACTAAAGAAGAAACATTTTTAGAAAAAATGTTTTACAAGTTATAAAGGACTAATTTCTTTAAAAATGATGTCTTTAATTAAACAATCACACTTTAAAGGGTAACTCGGCTTACTAAACACACTAATAAGTTACTACACTTTTTTGTAAATTTTCAAGTTCATGAGGTATTAGTTTATGCTTGATTTTGGCAGATTGGTAAGTATAGATTGATTTGTTGTTGATTGTGTTGATTTATAAAAGAAAATGATATGCTTTGAAAGCATGGAAACCTCCATTTTTAGGGGAAACTATGGCAAAAATTTTCTAGAAATTAAACACTTAGAAAAATATTTTTAAACAAATATTTACAAGTATATTTTAAACCATGTATTTTCATATAAAGTTTGCCATAATTTTTGTTACAAAAGTTATAAATATTGGAGGTTGATTTTTATAAATAAAAGTGACTAAATATGTATTTAGGAAAATATATATTTAGATGTCACATGTATATATGTGATTATTTGTATATTATGTGTATTAGTTATATTATTTTACGACTTGAAATAATAGAACTCATCAAAATACCAAGAAAATACAATCCAAAATTTTACCAAAATTCCAAGAATATGAACATACAATTTCTACCCAAAATATTAGAGAAACCGAACAAGGAATATAATTTACAAAATATTCCGGAAAATTAATTCATAAGTATATTTAGGTAATTAGTATTTTGGACACCAAGGAAACAAAAATATGATTTTTACAATTATTACAAAATATATCATATTTTTTACAAGAAGAAAATATATTATTTTTGGCAAGTAAAAATAAATATTTTTTTGGAATTATTAGAAGATATATTAGTTTTGGGAGAAAATATATATTTTCTTGAATAAACATGAAACACATTATTTTTGGGTGAAAAATAAGTTTATATATATTTTCTAAGATAGACTTGAAAATATATTATTTTTGAGACTTGTATGAGATTTATAAATATTTTGTCAAGGGAAAGATTATAAGTAATTTTTCTATGTAATATTTCTTAAAATATATATTTTGAGAATATATATTGATGTATTTTTATTAAGAAATATTATTCCGGAAAAGTTAATACAAAGATTAAGTTTAATGATACTTACTAAATACAATGGAAATACGTATTCTCGTACATATAAATACACACCGGAATACGCTACTGAAACTTGGCAAAAATATACAAGTATAAGAATACGAATACTAATACACTCATCCTTGTGGAATTATTCATGTACAAATACATAAGTGTGACAAGTTAAAATATATTATTTTAACTAATATTCCAAAATGAAGTAAATATAATTTAAGTTAAAATATTTATTATTTTAACAAATAATTATATAACTTGGAATAATATTAAAGACATAAAGGAACGTAACTCAAAGACACTAATTATTACTAAGTCAAGGCACGACCCGCTTGTCTAATAAACCGTAGTATGTTGTTGGTAGTCGTGTACACCAGAAGAAGCTTTGAGTTACGGTCGGATACGAAGAACGCAGGATTTTGAGTTCATGTCCCCCCTTTTCTTTTAACTGTTTTTGTTTTATAACTTCGGGGGTGAAGTACATGTTACAAAATGTTTACAAACGATTACAATTGGTATGGTTAGCTAAGGAATGTACTGTTTGATCATGTGAATGGGTAGGCGCACTCTTAAGACCATTAATCCTCGTATAAGGACCGAGGGACGAGAGTGATAGATCTATTTGGGTGTAGCGAGCCCACACCCATGTGGACCGGGGTTTGGCCCATGAGGTGACTATGTCTTACAGCCGGAGGCCCGGTACAAAATCTGCAAGGTTTGAGCCTTCCTACGCCGTTGCACACACGTTAATGGCCTTGCAAACCATTAATTGATCTATTTCCTTGTTTGCATTCATACTAGGATTTACAAATATATACAAACATACAATGAATACAAAGGTTTATTCGTACACACATACAAACACATGAACTCGCTCAACTTTTGTTGATGTTTTCAAACTACATGTATTTCAGGCAATTAAATGTGGATCTGGCGGGCATTTGGAAGTTTCAAGTGATGTTGGAAATAAAAGATGTCATCCGGTGTCTAAGGATTTGGATAGTGTGTCTTATCCTGGATAAGACACATCTTTCAAAGCCTGGTTTTTATTAATGTCTTTTGTCGAGTCCTTATGGAACTCTAAACAATTTGCATGGTTTGTAATTTGGAATTTGATGTCTGTGTTCGGATTTTAAGACAATGATGTTTGTGATGTTTTAAAACTTAATCAATGGATGACCATCTCTAGTTTTATCATATAGTTGTTTGTTATGGTTGAACGCAATGATATTAAGCAAGTCACACATAATCACGCTTCCGCAAAAGTCAGGGTGTGACAAAGACTTTAAACAAGTCTACTATGATTCAAATAAATGAAGTGTTAGTTGATATTACCTTAAATATGATGATCTCAATTCATCATATGGGACTTTGAATTGAATATATATTGTGAACAAGTTCAAACAATTGAGCTTGGTTAGGAGATATTCCAATAATAGATATATGTATTTGACAAGAAATGGTTACAATGAAAATCCGGTAAGTAACTTTTGAAAAGGAACGGAGTTTTCCAAGAAATTTGTTGACTCGATATCAAAAAGTCAACGTTTTTGCAATAATGTAGGTTATCAAGTTTCAAAAAGAGTATAACGATATAAAATTCAAACTCTGGATAAAATAATCCTTTGAAGTGAAATCACATGCGTAACAAGCAATGCATGTGCAACATATGAATTTTGTCAAGAGATGAGGTAATTGAGTGTTTGATTTCTGAAAGCAATCTGGCGATACAATGATCATTTATTTATAAACTTTTGATTGGAACCAAAAGTCAACTAATACTTTAGTATAGACAAAACATACGGGTGCTTATATTAGAATTTGTTGTTGCCTCCTGCGTTGTTTATGCGTTTTCCTTAGCTTCGTCTGTTGTTTTAGTCTTGTTGTCGGGTGCCATAGATAGTTTCGAGTAGTAGGGACTGATATTGTCACACCCCCAAAATACCATTTGCGGAAACACCGCGGGACGTGTGACGTACCAGGATCTTAGCCACTAATCACATTGAACTCATATATATTTTTGAATAAAACTTTCTTTCATTAACATAAAGTGTTACAAAAGATTACATATAACTTATTGTATACAGCGGAACCATAACTTATTGTAAGGTGTTTCATAACCATGCGTTCGTAAATCAATAAACTTGTATTGCGAATCCATATGTCACGACCCATGACTACTCCAGCCTCCCAGACAACAAGTTCCAACTGATATCAACCTATAGACCTGCACGCATGCAGACAAGTATGTCAGACGACGCTGGTGAGTTCAAAGTTTTGTTAACGTGATTAGATACCAGTTACCAGATTAAAACGTTTCACAGATTCGATGATTTGAATTGATGTTGTTATTAACTCGATTACCGCAATGGCTACAAGATTTATTTGCCCAACCCCAATGTCTCTATCAAAACATTGGTCATGCTTTAAGGTAATTAGTTCACGCCTGTCCTCTCCGGTACGGTGTGAGGGTGCCAAACCTAATAGCGCTATAAACTAATAAGCTCGTTGCCTCCCCGGCAACTGTCGATAGATGTAAGGGGTCTTATATGATAGAAACTGAGTATAATAACAAACATCCCAATAAACTAGCGTTCCTCCCCGGAACGTTACCCGATATCCCTCCCTGGGAAGCATGCTTGGAAAAAGAGCAGTGAACTCACCTTAGGTTTGCTCGGTAGAATTAGTTAACTGCTTAATAGTCGGTCAGACACGTCCTATCATTGTTTACCCACAACAATCAGTTTATATTCATATTGCATCACGTAGATTGTCACGTATTACACAGGTAATAAACAAGTACGGCACATGTCCATACCGCTTATCATAAACAAGTGTACGAATCACAAACACTCTCATGTTACAAGTTCGTATTCTCCAATATCATGCAATCAAACAGTTAGGTTCACAAGCTAGACCATATATTACCTAATAACCATTCGGGTCACAAGTTACTTCGTTTCACAAGCACAACCGACTAACAACACATAACAGTTTACTATGTCAATCCACTTAAAGTGCGGCCCACTGGGCCTTACCGATGTAAGTGTGTGTGTGGCTCGGGTTAATTTGTCCACAATTAGTTCATAACCTAAAACCCAAACCTGCCCGGCCCAATTGTGTTTTAGGCGCTGCCCCATTTAAGTGCAGTCCAATGACTTCCGACCCTAAAACAAACTTATACAGCCCACACTTTCACGTTCAGTCCGAACCACACCACCCGGCCCAACCACCTGCTTCTTAACCCAATAACATAACCAGTCCAGTACCCGGCTCAAGTGTATGCCAAGCTCATGGACTGTTTGACCCAAATCAGTTGTGTAACATGTCAACAATTATAGTGTACAATCAAACATAGTCTATTTATTTCTTGTGCATCATAAGTGTGTGTGTGTGTGTATCCTCAGAGCCCAGCCCACCTCCAATGTGCTACTGCCCCAATACATGACACAGCCCAAGTTATTCAGCACATGTGAGGTCCACCCAATTGACTTGTAATTTCCGATTGCATATACCGTCCAACAATCAGCATGTACATTCGAATGTTTATGAACTACTTCTTTGATTAATGCTTACTGAACTATTATCTTACACAATCACCACATCAATTTTATAAACATGGCACATTAGATCGGTTAACATATTATCAATATCACCTATCATAGAATTACCATCACCCGTTCTTCAAGACCTATTACAATTTCTATACAATATAAATTTAGATCAAACCACACCAACATTAATCATAACCTCTAGTAGTAATGATTTGCACAATATTAATCATTCACAATGATTGCATGAAATCACATGGGTGTTGACAATTGTGAATAAAACAAAACATGTGTGGCCGACAATTGAGATTAGGCAACTTCTTTTATTGGACCACTTGATCTTATGGGCTGATATATCACATGGTGTTTCAGCAATTTCACATGCACCCTAGTTATTCATAATTAATCAATCATCATAGTATTTCTTGATTGGATCTATCAGCTAGTTACATGAGGTGTTTATTAAACTTCTAATATCAGACATATCATGCCTATCGATTAACAAGTAATAGCACTTCATCACATAATTCATTATAGCAACATATTTTCCAAGCACAACAAGAAGTTAAATCAATAATGGTATTCGTGAATTAACCGAACTCAAGGTGAAACTGAGAAGATTCTCGAGAGGGAATGGGGGGCCTGTCGTCGACCATGCAAGAGGTTGGAGAGGAACAAGGATGGAACTAGGGTTTGCTAAAACTTTGTGCGTGATTAATAATAAGAACCGCACCTAAATTCTTGTGTGTGCACGAGTGAATATGGTTACCACAAAAGGCAGGCCCAACCTCCAAGTTTGTTTGGGCTTCCTTAAACCATGCATTAACAGGTCAAGGGGGTGTTGGTTTGGGCCGAGTACAACAGGGGGGGTGCGAGTGTAGTAGGGTGTGCGTCCCCTATGCATTGTGTGGCTGAGTGTTTGAAGCATCAACATCTAAAAAATTCGTAACGTTATTATAAAACCAATCACCTCATTTACTTCACAACACATACACGTAATGACATGCAAACTTATAACGTTCATGAACTGCATAGACTCGCAATCATTTTCAATTACTTAAACACTTCATACAGCATACACATAAATTACATCAAATCACCATGCATGCAAAGAAACTAGTATAACGAAAGACTCTCGAAATTACGGGTTGTCACAGATATGACCTGTTTCGCCGCAGTTGAAACAAATGTTAGTTTTCCTTCTACATTCTTTCTTTGTATGCACAGTCTTCCTGCAGAAGTTACAATAGTGTTTTCTCCTAAAATGGCTTTTTCCTGGATTCTTTTCGTTATAGTTCTTGCAGATAAGTTGTGTGATTGGTGATCCACTTCCTTTATTCTAATTGGATTTGTCAGAGCGGAATTCCTTATAAGAGTAACTATAGGTTGTGGTTTTCTTTCGTTTGGGAAATGGAATGTTGACAAGAATATCACGGCCCTCATTGACACTAGGGCTAGGTTTGAAGTGATGGGTATGCATACAGCGTATAGTAGGATTCTCGTTTATATGCATAGAAATTTTAATGGCTTCAATGATCGAAGGTATGGCATTAGATATTTCTTGAGCTATTATATTTTCTATAGCACTTTTTTCCAACGAATTTTCATTACTAGCCTGAATTTCTTGATTACATGTTATTTCCTTTGACATCTGAATTGCAAACATTTTCAAATATTAATATCACAGAACTAAACAATTATACAAGCACATTTCGTTGCTCAGATTGCATTGGTACAACTATAATCATACCTAATATATATATATATATACATGTTATATATTATTATTTACTTTCATTATATATTTTGTCAAAATTTAAGGAAAGTATATATTATATTATGGGTTGTTTCCCTCTCGTTGTAATAGTTTCTCTCCCTATTGTCTCAACTCAGCTATATTTTCAGAGCTCATGGCTGGATAGGCATTCGAGATGTATGGTGGAAATTGTGGCTGTGACTGTGGCTGGAAATTAGGGTCTTGTATGAGATTCTGAGATTCCCAGTCCTTGGTCCTATCATTGTCCCCTTAGATTTAGTGCCAGTACGGGTATCCTTAAGGTTTCTTTTAGGCTTAAATGCGGGTATGGATTAAGAAATCATTGGGATAGATTCTGGGTAAACATGTAGATTTGAATTTGTTTCTTCTGCTATATAAAAGCTTGTTTTTCTACAGAAGATATTTGATTATTATATTGTGTATACTATCAAGAAATTTTGTCATGTATATGAATTTCATGTAATATATTACCAAATTGTTTTAATAAAAATTTCAATTATATAACAAATGGTATTAATTATCCTGTTTATTCCCATAACTTTATTCATTCTTTTATAATAACACTAGTAATAGTATAAATTTATGTTAAATTTATTGAACGTAATACTTTGGAATAAAAGGGTGGATTTTAAAAGAAACAAATTCAATAAAAATATAAACTTTCTGGATTCATTTAGAACAAATTTATTTTTAACCAAAGGATTGAACCATATTGGTTGTAAAAATATTAGGACTTGATTCTTATTTTATCGTCTTTAGTTATTCAAAGAAGTATTATAGTAGGTAATACAAAGTTTAGCGTTTCTAGATTTGATTCTTAATGTATGAAGTAGTATTCCTGTATATATATATATATATATATATATATATATATATATATATATATGACTCAAATATAGTTTAAGAGATGAGTTGAACTATTAAATGGTAAATATTCTTAAGCTATTATCTGTTGATATATATGATTTACGTACATATATTTTAAAATCATATAGTTATACAGTACCAAATGTTTTTGTATATATTTCCATTTTAGGTACGAAATATCATTTGTTTTATTACTATCGGTTATAGAATATAAAATATTTTATATATATTTGCACACTTTTCATGTGTGTGTAAATGTACATGTGCTTATATGGATATAATATAACAAAAACATATGTAATAAAATATAATATTTTCATAGTGTTAATATGAAAATCCTGTTTTAATATTGTATTAAATAATAAACATGTTTTAAGTATGCTAAGATATTATATTTCATCAAAATTAATATAATTATATGTTTCGTCAAAACTTTGACAAAAATATATATATTTAAGTTGAGTAAAATTTTAGGTTATATCATAACCCATAAAATATATGACTCGTATCAAATAATATCTTATATTATGATGTTTCAGAGGTATTATACATGAATTGTGTTATCTTATATTAATATCTTTGATTAAGATATTAAAGTGAATATCATAATATTATTATAATGTTATAAATTTATATTGAATTATATTCATATAAATATATGGGTATGATATATATATATATATATATATATATATATATATATATATATAAATATCACAAAAATTAATAAGACATAACATTATCAATATATCACCGTTATATATATAATGTTAAACATGGCATAACTGTAAGATACAGATATTGGTTACACATATTGGGAATTCAAAATTTATTAAAATGACATAAAAATATAAATATTAAGATTTTATTTTCACAGAATAATACATAAGGTATTAATTTCCTAACATAAATGTTTAAGGTTTAGGTATTAGAAGAACACCTAAATGGCTTAAACCAGTAACCTGGCTCTGATACCACCTTTTTTCACATCCCCAACCCCACCCTGGGAGCTGGAGCCGCGAGCCAATAAATATCAGAGTTTTAAAACACCATATTTTATAATAAACAAGTGGGATAAAACCCATGTTTCGTTTACAATTCATTTATAGGGGTAAACCCTAATTATTGAAAATATAATTGTGACAACCGGTAATTAACGGCTTTTAATTATGTGATTAATAAACTTTTAAGGCTATAATAAATAGTGTTTAAGACACGAATTAACTTAATTAAGCCTTTGGAGTGCCTATGAATGCTTGTCGGACGATACAGTGCGCATATGAGGATTTTCGGGAAAACTGTGTAACGATAAACGATAACGAGCTGATGCCGTACAAAATACTAACCACTCCGACAATACGAAGTTCATACGTATAACTTATACTTATAAATCTGGTTTTGTGAAAATATTATGCTCTCGAACGACACAACACGTAAACGTGAACGAAAAATGCAGAAACAATAATGCACCGACAATCAACGACGAAACGGAAGCATCAGACACGCGTAGTAACTTAAAAACTGAAATATTTTGATATATTTAACTTCGTTTTAAATTTTATTATCCGTAGTTGAAAACGGATCACAAAATGGACACGAAACGACGAACGACACGTTTTACGCGATTTAACGCACCGACAACTTACGCGATTAATATCGATTACCGACATCCATTTTACGAAGTTTTGACCCTAAAACTTTATTTTACGACATTATATGACATTCGGGTTCAAAAACGGGCTTCGGAAACTTATCGAGCCGCGTAAAAACACAAGAAATGGGCTTGTGTGCCTTGGGCCCAAGCTCAATTTCAAACCCTAGGTATAAATATCATTTTAAACTCAAAAACCCTCATTCCTCCCTATTATTCCAGCTGACACTCTCAACTCCCTCTGCCTTCCCTCACTCAACTCCGGTCACCGGAGTTAACCTCCGGCCAGTTTCATCCGTATCTCTCCGTTCTCCGACAAGCACCCCCCACACCACAACCACCTGTTACACCTCTACCCCTCACACCGCCCACACAACACCCCCTACTCTCGATTATAAGCCCAACCACCACCCTTGGATGGTGGCTCATGGTGGCGTATGGCGGCAGACGTCGGAAGGAGAGAGAGGGTGACGCAGAGAGAGAGAGAGAGAGAGAGAGTAGAACAAGGAGGGATAGATCAGAGGGCGAGAGAGAGAACCGGTTAATGTCGACGGCGGCAGCACCGCCGTACATGGCGGCGGACGGTGGCGGTATTATTTCGACAAATTTTCCGGTAAGCCGTTTCCTTTTATTTTCATGAAGCTTGAAGGTGATGTTGATTTTGTTGTGGCGGGTGATGTTTAGCTCAGATCTGAGGCATGTGCGGTCAGATTCTTGATTCGGGTTATGTTTGGTGCGGAATCATTCGGTTCAGAATTCGGTTCAAGTACAAGGAACAAGTCAGCAGGTTTCTCTCATCGGATTCGACTCGGGTTCGGGTCAACATAAGCCAACGGGTCAGTTGATTCGGACCAGAGACGGTCAACGGGTCGGGTCAACTCGGTCAACTCAGTCAACAGGAGTCAACCCGGTTGACTCGGTCAACTCGGGTCAACTCAGTCAGCCGATTAATTCAGTCCTGGTCACACGAGTTCGGGTCAGATTCGGCTCGGTACGAGTTAACCCGGTCAACAACAGTAAACGCCGGTCAACTCAGGACCCAGTAAAGTTTAGACGTAGCAAAAATTTATTACGTTAGATTAGATTTTTAGATTACGCGAACCGAGCTCGAACCATCGTATTATAGTTATTACGTTTAGTGACTTCTTACATTTTCAACGCATTTGACGAAAACTATATATATGGTTTCTTGAATTGTTGAATTTTGACAAAATGACGACAACTTGAGTTGTCGGGGTTATTCCAAAAACAGAGGAAACTCTGTCCGTTCTTCCTAAAAATCCAAAACACGACACGCAATTATATTCTAAAACCGACACTTGTTGAAATTCAAGTTTCTTATAAAATAAATATATGTGTATATTTTTTTTTACGACACTTTACGACGTACAAAACGAATTCATAACGTTTCGACAAAACACGAGCCACTAGTTTACGAAAACCAACAACTTGTATAAAGTAAATGCAATGATTCATTTCAAAAACGCTTAGAACACGAGGGTTTATACAAAAATAAATATAATAACTCATATTTATTTCAAAACGCTTTGAAACTCAAAAATTTTTATAAAGTAAATATAATTGTTATATTTATTTCAAACATTTAATATTCGGAAATATCATATAAAATAAATATAATTACTTATATTTATTTCAATCATCTAGAATACGAATATTTTAATAAAATAAGTATAGTCGATTATATTCATTTCAAACGTCGAGTTTCGAATATATATATACATAAGTATATATATTTAGTTATTTCCATCCTACGAAAACTACAACGGTACATTACCGAATCATATACGACGTTTTGAATTTCGTACCATTATCGATTTACGTATTTCTATTCATGATGACTTCGTAAAATATATTTATATTTATACATATAAATATATATACCCTAAACCATTCGAAAACTAAGTTATTTCTGAGACGTAGTTTTATCCTGATTATAGACGGGATCAACTAACCATAAATTGGTTATTCTAAATCAAGATGATAACACTTCCCTAGACTCGTTGGGTAACGATTCGGTAGAGCTCGGACACGTAGTTTATCTACGTTGTCTTATGTAGAAACTTATAAGTATTCCTTTGTAAGAATGTCATAGTTGCACGCTACCTAATTCATGTCCTTGGAACGACACTACGGAAACACGCTAAGCTAGTTTTGCACGGGAATGTCAAGGTGAGTTCATAACCCCCACTTTTTAATGTTTTACATTTTTATAAATGTTTTCGGGGGTGGAAAGACATGAAAGTTTTGCAAAAACACAATGTTTCGATAAACAAAAAAAATCACATATTTCTAAACCATTTCACAACAGGATTTCAACGAACTCAAATGGTTTACGAAAAGTTCATGCTAAACTTACCGGTTCTTACAACAATAAAAGGTTTTCGAAACATGCATGAATTTTAATGACGTGGGCAAAGGCCCAAAGAAATGGGCAAAGGCCCAAGGACATGGGCAAGGGCCCTAGGACATGGGCAAGGACCCAATGGCATGGGCAAAGGCACAAAGACCACTAGGTATGTAGCTATGGAATTAGATGATAACAGATCACTGTGCGTAAGTAGGAGGATGACATACTAACCATTAATCACGTAGTGACCAAGGTGCAAAAGGTTTGGTAACCCTCCGGGTTTGGTAACCCTTTATGAGTGCTTTTGCGATCCCAATTGATAACAAAGTTGTCTCTGTTTGGTTACTTACTTATGGCATAGGTCAGTGTATTAGCTACACACTGATTGATCCTTAGATTCCATAGGTATCCTACATACTATGATTTCAATATCGATTTACAAAGATAACAGAAAACATTTCAACACCGGTTTACAAAGATAACAGAAATCATTTCGATACCAGTTTACAGATACGACAGAAAACATTTCATTACTGGTACAAACTCAACAGTTACATATATCAGTTTATAAACATAACAGAAAACATTTCGTTACCGATATACAAAGACGACATTTCAAATGCTTTGAGATATTAAGATCTCACAAACCGGCTTTTCAAATGCAAGATTTCAAGTGTCTTAAAACGTATTTGATACAAAACAAACAAACTATGAACTCGCTCAACTTTATGTTGATTTTTCGCATGTTTCTTTCTCAGGTTACATTTTAAAAACTATGGAATGGTTGGAATAGGGGAACCCATGGGAATTCAAGTACTTAGCAGGGGTTCATTTTCTAGAAGTCTTAGCTTATTTGCATCCGCTGTGCAATGAAGATACCGGTCCAGTCACGCCAAGCTCTGATATTTCGGGGTGTGACAGATTGGTATCACAGCTATACGTTTCAGCGAATTAGGTTTCTGTAGAGATACCTAGGCTTTAACCTCACTATCCTCTAGGGACTTAGATATCAAGGATTGAACGCATACAGAATGCCTAAGACTCGAATATGGGTTCCAACCGTTGCCGAAAACAATGAGTCTACAATTTTGGTTTTAAACAAACACAAGTGTTGTGTTGATACATGGTTCACGAAACAGATTCATACATTAAGCAAAACTTTTAGAGTTTTGGATAACATGCATTTAGGACCTTTGTAAAGCTTATGTCGAAACTCATTAAAGGTCCTCACTTAGAAACTGTGACTAACAACTCGGGCAAACGTCATTATATTATGTCGTCTATGCTATCTTACTTACCGAGCAGGTAACCTACGCGGAACGAAACGCTAGTGCACATGAAAACATGAAACTCAAACTACACGTCAGCGGATGTTGGAGCACATCACATTCTACGCGGAACGAAACGCTAGTGCACAACTATACATGAAACTTAAACAATACGTCAGTGGACGTCGAAGTATATCAAACACGACTTTCGAGGCAAGGCCTTGGGGAAACACAAATGGCCATGACAATAACGATGCAAATCCCGTTAGCGGGAGAAACAACAACCGAAATGCGGTACTTTGCCACGTGATCCTGCAAATGACACGAGTTACGTTGAGGTACGTTAAATCAAGATTTCAGAACAGTCGATACTTAGTCTGAAGAGACTCACAATGGTTGGCGTTGCAACAGAAGTCACACGTCTTCGCATCCCCCCTATTTCATTTATGACAAATACTCAATGTTCGACATTCCATGGTGATGTCACTTCACAATGCTTATCACACGAAATTCCAGGTAAAGTCCTTAAATTTCTTTTGTTGAAATTTCGACTTTTTGCATATAGTGAGTGGATTCGCACAATTTTACTCCTCCTAATGGTCATTGTATCACGGGGATTTCTTTCATGATAGCGAATGCTCATTTGCTTATTTCTTGAAAAATTGGTACACTACACATATAGGATCGTTGAATCGATCAAATGAGTCAATCAGAAGAGTTCTAGACCAAATCAGAGGCAGAATTCAGTGATTTGATCTTCATTGCAGCTTGATATACACTTAGAAGTAGATTAAATGTCGTTTGTATTGATTTCACAACGTTACACGAGCTGGCGACACTTCGGCAGAGCTTCGCTACCGGAATCAGAATGTTACAAATGAAGAACCAAGACCTCCTATTTATAGGAACAACCAGGTCGCATGAACTAGCTAAGCCAGGTCACACGAACTGTCACTTCGTACGAAGTGGCTAGTTCAAGCCTGTTTCCCGTTTTTCTCGAACTACGTGTCTTGGTTTATCTAACCTATTACATGACTCGATACAAGATGAAGTCAACAGACATATGCACTAACAAACTCCCCCTTGGATGATGACGAGTCTTCAGTGTGTCGAGTCTTCAGTCTTGATCAGTCTTTTTGCTCTATCCAAAGTATCTTTCTCTGTAAGCATCCTCAATCTCTCTCTTCTCTTCCAGAATCTCAACTTGGCTCTATTTTCTCTTGATCAGATCTCTTGATTTTTTAAATTTACCAGCATCAGCAGCTTCTATCTCGAACTTTGTTCCAAGATCTGTATTTGGCTCTTACGTCTTCAGATTCCCCTTTCGATAAGCTAGGATCGCAGTCTGGAATTCACTATCTGCATCTTTCACAGGTTCAGGAACGATTCCTGGCTCTCCGTAGCAACACAATCAGAAACCTGGCTCTAATCTACATATGCTTATGCGGAAAATCCTCAGGAGTCGAAACTTAGCTCTTTCAAAGCTTTTACCTGCACATACTCTACCTAAAACTAAATTTCACAATTGTTAAAATTTAACAAACTTAGAATCCACTTGTAGATATCGTTTAACATTTCTCAGATTAAACCACTTGTATTCAAAACACACAAATTTGATTTCAAATTAATGAACCATTTAATCATTTCAAAATCATTTCTCATTTCAAACAAACTCTCCCAACCCTGATGTTCATCATGTTCAGCACTTGGAATTTTGAAAATCAGTTTTTCAACATCAGTTGTCGAAAATAAGATGAAATAAAATGTTTTTGAATTTTCAAAACTTATGCTAAAACACACTAATGAAAAGCAGTAACGAAATATTTACAGACAATCTTTTAGTGAGTTTGTGTAAGAGGATCATATCAGTTTATGACAAATCACTAGTACCGTTGAGCTTTAAACACTTTAAGATCTAAACGATTCACTTAGATTGTCAGTATACTGATCCACTTAAATTTTCACACAAAGTTCAATTGATTCGAGATACGAGATTAATGTTTTAAAGGACTTAACTTATACGCGTGTCCCACCTCAGAATATACTCCCGTATCTAAACTCCTATATTCAGTCTTACAGGTGAATGTACACTAATGATATCTGTAAGGAGTGAATGCGAGGCCATGAGAGCTCAGGCTATTGCTTCCGCAAAATCAGAGAGATGATGGCTCGACTTTAGGTGTGTTCCCTTTAGAGAATCTTTTCTTCAACAGCACATGATTAGCATTATTCAATGTTTCATCATTTTTTATGCTGAGGGTGAGCTTTAAGAATAAAGTAGTGCAAAGTATTATACGAGGACTAGGCTATTGCTCCCGCAAAATCAGAAGTCCTGGTATAATACCCCAGATATCATCACGCACAAAGACCTAGTATGTCAAAAATAGAAAGCCCTTCAAACAAGATTTTAGGGGTTACCTATATATCCGAGAGATGTTCTCCACGAGATAAGTAAGTGTTTGATATTTAGGTTTATATCTCGAAAACAATCTACTGAATGTGTAAAAACCTACTGGCATATCATCAGTGAGACCGTTTATCACATTTTAACTTTCCAATTCTTTAGCGTACTGTGATTGTCTACTGATGTACTATCATTTCCTCTTTTTCACAACAAAACTCATTTTGATTTTTCGATGTTTTTGGTTTTTTCAAAATTTCTAAATTTTTTACTCCCCCTAAAATCAAAAATATGTTTCAATTTTTGATTTTCTGGGAAAATTTGAAAATAAACACAATAAACTATACAAATAAAATGACAAACTGTTGTGAATTGCTTCAATTCTCCATTCACTTGGCTTAAACAATCAGAACTCCCCCTGACAACAAACTATTTTCCCATTATGATTTCAAAACACTTAAGTTTGTTTTAATAAAATGGTTTTTCCAGAAAATTAGTTTTGTTGATTTCACAAACATGGGGTTTCATTCATCACATTGTTCTTTTATCCACTTGTAGAAACTAACACTTGACATTTTTCAAAACATATTTCAAGAATGATGCCGATTCATGCTCCACGATTACCAACTTGGGAGCTCCGGCAAGTCAGGATTTTCAGTTAAAGAGATTCACCCAAGCCTGACGGTCCTTGGGTGATTCCGAGTCATCATCACTCGGTTTCCTTCCTTTCTAATTCTTTTCATAAAATTCCTTTACCCCTTTGACCTTCCCGTCAACCATTTTTCCAAAAATATTTAGAACTTTAGGGTTAAAGGCTTTTTCAACATCAAAATCTTCCTTTTCAGAAAAGAATTGATTTGAAATCTCAACTTTGCCAATTTTTTGCTTTAAGTTTCCGTTTGACAATGGTGGAAAATTTGCATCATCCATTTTCGGAACGAAATTATAACTTTTTAGCTCATCTTGTGGCTCCTCTGACTTTGATGAATCAGATTCATCGCCAGAAAGTGGCTCCTTTGCTTCCGAAGAAGCAAACTCATCGCCAAATCTAACATCTGATTTCTTAGCAACCCACATTTGGTTGTTAAGATTCACTCTTCTTTTGTAAAAACGTGTTGAACTCTCACCAACTTCAAATGTAGAATTTTAAACACTTTGAATTTGTCCGTTGGTGGTTCATTTTTATCAACAACTTTTTCTTTGAGTTTAGAAGAAACTTCTTGTTTTGTGTTGGTTTCCTTTAGACAGTTCCGGGCGATGTGACCAACTATTTTGCATTGGTAACAGGTTCTTGTCTCCTTTTTGGTTCCAAACACAGTCTTCTCAAACTTTTGTTTTTCAGCAAGAAACTCCTTGTTAGACTGTTTCCAGGAATCTTTTTCTTTTTCTTCTTCTGAACTTGCCCCTGAAACAAATACAGTTTTTTATTTATAAATTTTCTCATTTTTATGATTTTCTGGTGGAATAAAACCCAATCCCTTCTTTTTGAAATTACTGTTATGGTTTGGTTTCTTTCGATAACCAGAACCAGAACAGTAACCCTTTTTCTTGTTTAATCTTTGTTGAACTCTTGAAGTGTACTTTTTAGGTTTTTCAGTAAGATTTATATCTTTTATTTCAGAAATATTAATTTCTGTTAATTTGAAAACCTTGTTAATCATTTCAGTTTTAACACTTCTTATTGGAAATTCTTCATCAGAATATAATTTGTCAGAATCATTCAAAGTATATGCTACTTTAAATGTTTCGTCATTCAAATTATTTTGTGATATCAGAAAATCATTATTGTAAACCCTTTTGACTGATGATTTCGAACTGTTGACTGATGAACTTGAACTCTTAGGTTCAGACTTTGACTCTGACTCCTCACCTTTATCCAACACCTGATCAACCACTTTCTTTATTAACTCAGACTCATGATCAGTGTCAGATGCAGTGAATGTGATGTCAATATTATCTGGCAATCCATCTGAATGTTCAGATTCCCACTTTAAATTGGTTGCCTTTTTTACTATTTCTGAATTAGGATTTCGTGGAGAATATCATTCTTCAAGCGGAGGTGGACACTTTGTATAATTGGTACTATGTTTCTTACCAGTATCCTTTACTTCAGATTTCTACTCTTCAAACGCTTCCATGCCTTCTACTATAGGGTAAATCCTGTCAATCACGTAAGAAGCACATTGATGTGTGTAAAATGCAACATATAAATTACATCAAATAAGGCATAAAACTAACCCTTTTTAAGTACTAATCTTGGAAAAAGAGTGTTTTTGTCTTCCTTTTGTATTTTCAGGATTAAATGAGCTCAAAAACACAAAAGAAGCAAAAAGACAGCTAATTCCAACATAAATACAAGGAAAGGAACATAAGTGGACTGCCCGACCCCTCAACGGCACCTTCCAAAGCAAAATAGAGAAGGCAGAAGTCTGAACACGCCCCGTGCTCAGCCAGCACGGGGCCGTGCCCAAGAAGCAGCAGAAAAGACAAACCTATAGAAGCTTCTATTGCCCACCACGGGGCGTGCCCAGCGGACACGGGGGCGTGTCGAAAGTACAGCAGGCGCATTAATTGTAATTGCGAATTATAATTAATGAGGAGAGAGAGTGTCAGACAGGCACGGGGCCGTGCCCAGCGGACACGGGGCCGTGCCCAGCTCTCTGTTCAGCCTATAAATATGAGTGCTTGGATTCATTTCATCTCATCCCTTGGCACACCACCTCTCTCACACTTCATCCACCACCCACCACCACCATAACACCATCATCCACCACCATCATCCATTGTCCATCGTAGAGTGTGTGAGTCGTCTCGGGATCCAAGATTGATCGTAAGAGTTCTTGACAATCAAGGCCATGTTTGCCTAAGTCTCTTACATCACTTGGTGAAGACAAAGTGTCTAGTTTAATACTTTTTATTTCTAATCTTTTGCACTTTTTATTTGGTTTTGTATTAATGACTTTAATAACTAGTTACTTATGTTGAAGGTGATCTTTTCTTATCGTTTGTCCGTGGTGTCTTGACATTATTTTACTGTCTATATAAAATAAAAGATTTTCACCATTCATATCTCCACGGTCTATATGGAGGTATGTTGGCTACCTGGTCGGGGGTTAAGGGAACGGTTTGGTAAAGGTCTTGCCATTGTTCAGCGTTTAGAGGTCCTGCAATGGACCTGGGTCAAATTTAGTAGGACCTCCTTCAATACTTCACGGTATTGGATGGCGGGGGTCCAAACTCTTTGACCCCCTCATAAGTTAACTACTATTAATACTATAACCCGGCTATTTAGGACTGTATCCCTGCTGACTCAGACTACTTAGCCGAGGGTAACGTCACCGCCAAAAGCGGGGCCTACCACAATACTGCATTAATAACTTAATTCATTATCTTCCAATAATCCACCCTTTTAGGATTGTATCCTTGCTGACTCAAACTACTGGGGTGAGGGTAACGTCACCTTCAAAAGAGGGGCCTACTACAATAACTAAGATAATCTCTTAATTATGTGCAAAAGTGCGGAAATAATCAAAGGTTATACTAGATACGAGTCGGAACCAAGTGATTCATCTTGTCTATCTGTTTTTCTTTTTATTTTTATTTTCAGCATTTTAGTTAGTTTTTATTTTTCTTAGTTTAAAACATTTTTCTAAACTTTTTATTTTGGTTAGACGTTGAGGATAAACCGGTACTAAAAGCTCTTGTGTCCTTGGACGACCTCGGTATCTTACCAACGCTATACTACGCTCACGATGGGTGCACTTGCCCATATGTGTGTTTAGTGTTAGTAAAATATCGTGTTTTATAAATTTAAAACTTGGCTAAAATAAGTGTTAAAAAGGGCTTAAAATATACACCTAATATAAGTAACACTTCACACGCATCAAGTTTTTGGCGCCGCTGCCGGGGACACAAGGATTTTAAGAAAGTTAGGAATCAACGGCCTAATCATTTTTCCTTTTTCTTTTTATTTTTTTAGGATTTTCTTAGTTTTTCAGCTTCTGCAGAGCTCAGCACGGGCCGTGCCCGCTGAACACGCCCCGTGCTCAATCATTGGAACTGGCAATCCTGTTTTACGTCAGACAGTAAGCTGAACACGGGGCCGTGCCCACTCAACACGCCCCCGTGCCCAAGTTTCAGTTACTGAAAACAGAACCGTAAGATCCCGGCGGTTGGTAATTTCTGACATAAACATGAGTGATAGTAATTGTTTTTACTTTCGGCACTCTTATGGTACGTGGTGTCAATTATGTGGTGGCAAACATGAAGAAGTAAAATGCTACTTTCTAAATTATAGGCCCCACTACATGGACCCACCGACTTCTTACAACCTTAAGAGGGGCGAAAGTAAAAATAAGCACTATTTCTCCCTCGAATGCGCCCAGCCAGATATTCTAGGGGAAATGCTCCTTGATGAGTTATTTCAACTAGAAAAGCTAATTCTGAATTGGTTAGAAGAGCTTAGGAAGGATTTTATTGATCCACCCCAAGACGATAACCATGAAGAAACGTTGGAACCGCATTCCAACAACCTCGTTGCTCCCGAAAATACCTTCGTACCTAGCAAAGACTTGGACGATAGTCGTCCCTGTGTCGATTGTGCCGTGAAGGACTCTCCATCGACTTCGTTCGGTGCATACATAGACCTGAGCGATTCGACATACACCTTCTTTAACAAGAGCCCGGGAAAGGGTTGGACTTGTCCACCTAGAATGAAAATAGGAATTACCCTCACCGACAACCTCTTGCGTTCTCGCCTTAGTCTAGGACAATTAAGGTATCTTAGGCACTTTGGGGTTGTTCCAACTAGTCAGGAGCCACCCGATACTAACAAGTTCCTTAAAAACTAGACAACTTCATAAAACAGTCCCTCGACACGGGGCCGTGTCCAGCCAACATGCCCCCGTGTCCATCAAAAGATTCCATTCTGATCAGTACGTCAGAATACGGACAAAATGTGTCAGAATTCACCCTGCACACGGGGCCGTGTCCACTGGGCACGGGGCCGTGTCCAGGATGCTGTCGTTTTCTATAAATGCAGCCAAGAATTCTGCACATTTGGACCAACTTGGGGCAGAGATTTGCAGGAATCTTCTCTCAAACTATCCTAGGTAAGTCTAAAAGAAGGTTCCAACAACCCATCTTGTCCTTTCCTCTTTTAGTCATTTCCTTCTTCTCCATCTTTCTCCAAGAACTACCATTGAAAGTTTTGAATTCTTCCAACTTTGTGGTAGGGATTAATGAGTTTTGTTCAAGGAATCTTGGTAAAAACATGTTATGTAACATTGTTTTAAGTTATTAGTAGCTAAAAAGGCACCACAAGTTCAGAAAATAACTTAAAAATCCAAGTTTCCTTGCTCCGAAATTCTGCAGAAAGATGAACACGGGGCCGTGCCCGGTCACTGTTTCATTAAAATAAACTAGTCTCAGTTTATTTTTCGTAGGATGTCGAGTGAAAACAGCGAAACATCTTCTGTGCATTCGTCAAACAGCCGAAGAGGAAGGAGACCCTCCATTGAAGCTACACTTGTGCACTATGTGGTAGCATTAAGGGAGGCTCTCGACGAAATGACTTCAGTAGAGGAGGTCCTAATCGACCGTATTAACGATCTTATGATGGGACTTGAAAGCAGCTTCCAAGAAATTAACCTCTTGCACCAGAGGTTAAATATTCTTGTAGCACCCCCAATGGAACCAGTCCTTCCTCAGCAGGATTGGAACTTGGCACTCGGAATCAACAACCCTACCGGGTGGGAAGATTTGCCAGCGGAACCTCCCTTGGAACACCCACAAGAGATCCCGGTGGAAATCGAGACTCCTCAACCCAATGCCAATGAGCCTTCTTTTCTCCTTCCAAGGGAGGTGGAAGAATGGCTCGCCGACATTTGAGGAGAACCGCACTCGGAAGATGGAGTTCAAAAAGGCCTTGGTTAACCAAGATTAATTACTTCTTGGAAATTTTGCTAATTAAAATAAAGTAAAGGCTAGGACTCCATGGTTTATTATTTCCTTATTTTATCTAGTTTAATTTAGGACTATGTAAGTTCTCTCTATGATGAAATGAAATGATGGTTTTAAGGTTTGGATGGTTTGTAATGAATAAAACACACTCATGGTGGTAAAGGATGAAAAGGGGAACGAGAAAAATGAACTCATGCACAAGAACAAGGCAACCCGGCAATTCTCTCCAGTCCAGAAGGTTCAACACGGGCCGTGCCCAACCAACACGGCCCCGTGCTGAACCACCTGCAGAAAAACGCCCAGTTCAGGTACCTGGACACGGGCCGTGTTCACCCAACACGCCCCCGTGTCCAGACTTCTGTATCTCTTACTTCAATTTTGTTACTGGCACTTGAACACGGGGTCGTGCCCGGATAACACGGGGCCGTGTTCAGTGCCCAGTAACACAAATTTTTGCTTTTTAAACACTATTTTACACATCTAATCAACCTAAAAATTTATTTTTGGGACACATTGAGGACAATGTGTAATTTAAGTGTGGGGGGGATGCTAAAACCTTGAATTTTGCAAGTCCTAAATACAAGCCTTACACAAAACTCTATTGGAACCGCTAATCACCCCAAATTTTTTCAAAAATTTCATTTTTTCTTACTTGTCTAGGTTTAATTTGGGAAATTCAAGTTCTCAAAAAGGTTATATTTTTACGAATTTACAACCGATAGCGTAGTGATAAAAAGAACCAACATAAGAAAATTATGAAAAGGCTTGACAAACTTAGTTAAAATTTGATTATATATACTTGATCACATAAAAACCCATTCCCACAAAAGTGAGTTTTGAGCCTTTATTGAGCATATAATTACATATCATTAGACTAAATGCTCATCTTTCGTTTCTTGTGTGAATAGCCGCTTGGTTCTTACAACTCCAGAACTTGCCTTGACGATACATTCCCGGTCCTTATCAACTTAAACCCGAGTAAGTAAATGATGGAGGCATTAGGACTAACCCTTTTTATTTCTACACCATTATTTTTCTTTTTCTTTTACCACCTACCTAAAAATCCCCCTAGTTAGCCCCTTTGAGCCTAAACCTTTTCATTTCATCACCAAACCAAAAAACCCTTTTACCCACCAAAACCTTTTTTTATTTTTAACCCTTTTGTTTTAGTAACAAGTTCGGTTTTTCGTATGACAAAAAAAAAAAATATGTGTTGATGATGAAGCAAAAAAGAAAATAAACAAACAAGTTCATCAAAAATAACTTTGTTTGAATAAAAGCTTCATCAAAATAAAAAGTTACAAAAATAGAAAATCTTACGAAAACCGACACTTGTTACGCTTTTTCGCCCTTTTTCTACTAACCACTAACCACTATCCCAACCACCTACCTTTAACCCAAGCCTAACCCTTAACCCACAAAGTCCTCTTGATATTTACAAAGGTATAAAAGTTAAAAAGGAGGAGGATTGATTGCTTGGCAAGCCTATGGTAGGAATAAGTTCCATGCCGCTCTCGAGTGATTCACTAAAAATACACCTTCGGCCGAGTGTGAGTGATTTCTCCCGTGAGGTATGTGAACTTGTATATAAATGGAATTTTAAAAAGGCATGTTATGCCCAAATAAGTAATTTCTCCTATGAAATGTTCTAAATAAATCATTACGAATAGGATTGTAAATAAATAAAAATAAAACCCAAAAAGATCTTGGACATCCCGACACTCTACGACAAGCCCAAAACCTTCTCTTCTACCTATTCTATTTGGGAGTGTAAGCCACATATTAAAGAGTTTTGCTTGAGGACAAGCAAAAGTTCAAGTGTGGGGGTATTTGATGTGTGTAAAATGCAACATATAAATTACAACAAATAAGGCATAAAACTAACCCTTTTTAAGTACTAATCTTGGAAAAAGAGTGTTTTTGTCTTCCTTTTGTATTTTCAGGGTTAAATGAGCTCAAAAACACAAAAGAAGCAAAAAGACAGCTAATTCCAACATAAATACAAGGAAAGGAACATAAGTGGACTGCCCGACCCCTCAACGGCACCTTCCAAAGCAAAATAGAGAAGGCAGAAGTCTGAACACGCCCCGTGCTCAGCCAGCACGGGGCCGTGCCCAAGAAGCAGCAGAAAAGACAAACCTATAGAAGCTTCTATTGCCCACCACGGGGCGTGCCCAGCGGACACGGGGGCGTGTCGAAAGTACAGCAGGCGCATTAATTGTAATTGCGAATTACAATTAATGAGGAGAGAGAGTGTCAGACAGGCACGGGGCCGTGCCCAGCGGATACGGGGCCGTGCCCAGCTCTCTGTTCAGCCTATAAATAGGAGTGCTTGGATTCATTTCATCTCATCCCTTGGCACACCACCTCTCTCACACTTCATCGACCACCCACCACCACCATAACACCATCATCCACCACCATCATCCATTGTCCATCGTAGAGTGTGTGAGTCGTCTCGGGATCCAAGATTGATCGTAAGAGTTCTTGACAATCAAGGCCATGTTTGCCTAAGTCTCTTACATCACTTGGTGAAGACAAAGTGTCTAGTTTAATACTTTTTATTTCTAATCTTTTGCACTTTTTATTTGGTTTTGTATTAATGACTTTAATAACTAGTTACTTATGTTGAAGGTGATCTTTTCTTATCGTTTGTCCGTGGTGTCTTGGCATTATTTTACTGTCTATATAAAATAAAAGATTTTCACCATTCATATCTCCACGGTCTATATGGAGGTATGTTGGCTACCTGGTCGGGGGTTAAGGGAACGGTTTGGTAAAGGTCTTGCCATTGTTCAGCGTTTAGAGGTCCTGCAATGGACCTGGGTCAAATTTAGTAGGACCTCCTTCAATACTTCACGGTATTGGATGGCGGGGGTCCAAACTCTTTGACCCCCTCATAAGTTAACTACTATTAATACTATAACCCGGCTATTTAGGACTGTATCCCTGCTGACTCAGACTACTTAGCCGAGGGTAACGTCACCGCCAAAAGCGGGGCCTACCACAATACTGCATTAATAACTTAATTCATTATCTTCCAATAATCCACCCTTTTAGGATTGTATCCTTGCTGACTCAAACTACTGGGGTGAGGGTAACGTCACCTTCAAAAGAGGGGCCTACTACAATAACTAAGATAATCTCTTAATTATGTGCAAAAGTGCGGAAATAATCAAAGGTTATACTAGATACGAGTCGGAACCAAGTGATTCATCTTGTCTATCTGTTTTTCTTTTTATTTTTATTTTCAGCATTTTAGTTAGTTTTTATTTTTCTTAGTTTAAAACATTTTTCTAAACTTTTTATTTTGGTTAGACGTTGAGGATAAACCGGTACTAAAAGCTCTTGTGTCCTTGGACGACCTCGGTATCTTACCAACGCTATACTACGCTCACGATGGGTGCACTTGCCCATATGTGTGTTTAGTGTTAGTAAAATATCGTGTTTTATAAATTTAAAACTTGGCTAAAATAAGTGTTAAAAAGGGCTTAAAATATACACCTAATATAAGTAACACTTCACACGCATCACACATGAATAACTTTTCAATAACATGTTTACCCTCTCAGTTTCTATTCTCTGAGTTTCCAATTTTTGTTCAAGTTCAGCACATTTCTCAATGTACTGATTTATGATTTTCTGCTTCGTCATGAATGCTCCATTGAGTGTCTTCATAGCTATCGCTTGTTCATTGCTTGACTTGTTATATTGATTCATAGCTTTGTTTAAAACATCATAAGATTCTTTCAGTCTGTTCATGTTATGAATCAATTTGTTGTTGTGCCTTTTCACAGTATCACAATTTTCACACTTCTCAGGCATCTTTTCATTATCAGCTTCCTTCTCAATCTTGATAGCTGGACTTTCTGTCACCTGCTTCTTTACCACTCGAACATTTTTCTCAGGTTTGACCTCTTCCATTTTTCCTGCAATATACAAATTATCCCTGTCAGATGAAAATTTTCTTTTATAATATTCAAGTTTTCGAATTTCTTCGCTATCATCATCACTCTCTTCATCTGATGAGTGATCAAAGATTGGTGCTTTTTCTGAAGCTTTTTCTGTTGAAACTGGTTCTTCTTCTTTCTTTTTAGGACTGTATTGCTGAGATTCATAATAAGCATACGCCATTTCATCTTCAGCAGTTGAATCTTCAAAAATTTCAGCAACAAATACTTTAGAATTTGAAGTTATGTTAGGATCATAATCATCCCAATTAAAACCTTCTGGAATTCTTTCATCATCTTGATGAACTAGATAAGCTTTCTTTGATGGCTCTTCGATCTCCTTCCTAGCATGTGAAGTTTGTGGCGATTGTTGTTGATGCGGGGCAACTTGATGATAAATCGCTTTTCGATGATAATCATTGTTGCCAAATGGATTTTGAGCTCCACTAGCTTCGCGATTTGTGCATTCTCGCTTAAAGTGCCCCTTTTCCCTGCAACGAAAACAAGTAACTTTCGATTTATCAAAACCCAAAGGTGAAGTTCCAGCATCACGGAAATCATATCTTCCAATGATCTGTTTAAACTTCTCAGTTCTTCTCAACACACTAGCCATACACCACTTTATATCCATTAGTTCCATTTCCTCAGCATCAATCTGATCGTAATCTTCTTTTGTTAACATCGGATTACCGATCTTTCCCGCAACCAAACTCTCATAAGACTCTAATACGGTCACCAATAAAGACATATGACCTTTGGCAACCTCTTCCGAGAAATTTTGACCATTCTGAAGATGTAATGCATTGTTGCATTATAGTACTTGGCCATTATTGTTTGCTGAAAAATTTGGATCAAATGATGGATATGAAGAGAATCCATTATTGTTGTTTGATCCTTGAGATGACCCTCCAGAAGAACTTTTTGCTTTAAAAGCAGTATTGATCTTTGGTGCAATATTGGTTTTATCAGTTGTACTTCCTTTGTAATACAGACCAATGTCCTGTTCACCATTTGAATTCTTCATTTTTTCCATCTTCCGTTGTTCCATCTCTTGAACTTCAAGTTTTTCAATAAACTTGCTCAGCGATAGATTTGCAAATTCACCGTTATTCTTCAAGATCATAAGATACGTGCCCCAAACATCTTGTGGTAACGCATCATCCAACTTTTCAACCCATTCTTCTCTATCTTTCTTGATATCCAATCGCTTCATGTTAACCACCAAATTACAATATCTTTCTATAATCGTTTTGGTGTTTTCAGTTTTCAATCCACGAAATAGATCAAATTCTTTCTTCAAAAGCGATTTTTTGTTCTTGATCATGTTTTGACTTCCAACAAACTTTGTTTTTAGAGCTTTCCACATTGAGTGTGCACTTCCGTTGTGTTGCAATAAAATCAAGATGCCTTCCTTAATGGCTTGTTGCAAAATACTGATCATCATTTTTTCACTTTTGTATTTCTTTTTCTCATCAGCATCTAAATCTTTAATAGCAACAATCTCTCTGTATTCATCAATCGGTCTAACATACCGTTCTTCAACACATTCCCACGCATCTAAGTGATTTGCTTGAACCCAATTTTCGAAACGTTCCACCCATCCATTATACTCTTCGATATTCATGAGCTCAGGTGGTTTTTGCATGGTGCCCATTTCATTTTCTAAGTTTACGTTCTGAGCCATAGTGATCGGGGTAGCAAATGCATTGTAGAATTCGTTTTCCATGTTTCGGTTTCAAAAATACGCAATAACAGATTTTCAAACGAACTGATTAATCCTCAAACGACATGATGTTATGTTTCAAACGATCTGGAAAGATTCAAACTTCAAACGAACTGATCACCATTCAAACGGCCTGGATCAATACGCACGACCTGGATAAAATTTTCAAACGACCTGAACTAATCTCATAAGAACTAGGTCACTTTGCACGACCTGGTTCTAATTTCACACCATCTGAGAAGCTGTCACACGCCTAGGACCACTTCGCATGACCTGGATCACCTCGTGCGAACTGGTTCAAACGACTTGGTACAAATTCACACGATCTGACTCAATACGTACGAGCTGGATGATAATTTCAAACAATCTGATCCTAGTTCGAATGATCTGGTTCAAAATTTCATTATTTTGTCAAATTTGATCAGGTTTTAGCTTGAATTAGGTTCTGATTTTATCAAGGATTGATTAAAACTGTGTTTTACGTGTTATATGTGAAAATCAATCCATTTTATCCATGAAATCTCAGTGAATTTGATGAAAAAGTGTAAAAGAATGAGTAGAAATGAGAAGAAATCAGTAAAACTGAGTTTTAATCGGTGAAAACAAGCTGAAATGGTAAGAACTCTTCCTCCTAAGCTCTGAAACCACTTGTAGGATCGTTGAATCGATCAAATGAGTTGATCAGAAGAGTTCTAGACCAAATCAGAGGCGGAATTCAGTGATTTGATCTTCATTGCAGCTTGATATACACTTAAAAGTAGATTAAATGTCGTTTGTATTGATTTCACAACATTACACGAGCTGGCGACACTTCGGCAGAGCTTCGCTACCGGAATCAGAATGTTACAAATGAAGAACCAAGACCTCCTATTTATAAGAACAACCAGGTCGCATGAACTAGCTAAGCCAGGTCGCACGAACTGGCAACTGCCAGGTCGTACGAACTGTCACTTTGTACGAAGTGGCTAGTTCAAGCTTGTTTCCCATTTTTCTCGAACTACGTGTCTTAGTTTATCTAACCTATTACATGACTCGATACAAGATGAAGTCAACAGACATATGCACTAACAACACATGCATTGGTTGTTACGCATGTGGTTTCACTTTGAATGGTTGTTTTGTCAACATCTCATATATTATTTCGCTATACACAATCTTTGCATTGTGATCAAGGGGACTCATATTATTGCAAAATGTTGACTCCTTGATATCGAGTCGACGGATTTCTTGGAAAACTCATCTTCTTTTGAGTGGCATACCTGGTTTTTCATTGTAACCATGTCGAAACTTTATTATTGATACATGAATTCATTGTTGGACTGTGTTTCAATCAAGTTCAATTGTTTGAACTTGGTCATAATATATATTCAATTCAAGGTCTAGTATGATGGATTGAAGTTATCATATTCAACATAATCCCAACAAGCACTTCATTTGTTTTGAACCGTAATAGGCTTGTTTGGTCTTCGACTTCATTGAATCGTTTCCTTGATCACGATCACCTTGTAGTGACGTTCTCACAAATTTGAAACTTTCGCTAATCCCGGTTGAACACATCATGTACGGATTTAGTTATTTATTTATTTGTTTATTTATATTAAATCCGATTTGCTGATTTATCATATTAAAGCGGTCTTAATACAATTGTGTGTTAAGATAATGGTACACAAGTTCATGTCATATTTCGGTGTACCTCTTAACAGTTCTTTCACCATCGAGCGAACATTTTGTGATATTTATTGCTTTTCATCTTCGCTTGAAAACATCGTTTATTTGTTTCGTTTTCAATTGAAAATCCTATTAGAATTGTTTGAAACAGATATTCAGATTTACTTCGTTGAATCTCTCACTTGATTTCAAAACAAGGTGATGCTTGTTCAGTCACCACTATCATTGAATTATTTCAGTCACTACGACACCTTGTGGTGTCGGTATAAACTTGTAGCTTGGGCTACTCATGATCGAGCGTTTCATGCAAAATACAGGTGATATTTGTTCGATCACCGATATTATTGAATTGTTTCATTCACTATGACACTTTGTGGTGTCGGTATAAACTTGTAGCTTGTACTAATCATGATCGAGCATTTCATGCAAAACACGATGATACTTGTTCGGTCACCGCTATTGTCGAATTATTTCGTTCACTACGTGATGTGTGCAAAATGCAACATATAAATTACATCAATTGTGGCATAAAACTAACCCTTTTTTAGTACTAATGTTGGAAAAAGTGTGCTTTTGTCTTCCTTTTGTATTTTCAGGATTAAATGAGCTCAAATTAACAAAAGAAGCAAAAAGACAGCAAAATCTAACATAAATACAAGAAAAGGAACAAACGTGACATGCCCGACCCCACGATAGCATCTTCCCAAGCAAAACAAGAAGACAGAAGACTGAACATGCCCCGTGCTCAGCCAGCACGGGGGCATGCCCAAGTGTCAGCAGAAAAGACAAAGTGGTAGAAGCTTCTATTGCCCACCACGGGGCCGTGCTCAGCGGGCACGGGGCCGTGGTCAACTATAAGATTCGCAGAATCCAGGCAAATCTTCATAGTACAGATATGCTTCTGCACACGGGGTCGTGCTCAGCGGACACGGGGGCGTGGTCAACTAATAAAGACAAGAGCAATTAATGAAGAAAGAGAAGGATGTGGACACGGGGCCGTGCCCACTGGACACGGGGCCGTGCTGAAGCTTCTGTTCAGCCTATAAATAGAAGTGCTTGGCTCAAGCTCAAATGATCCCTTGGCACACCACCTCTCTCACACTTCACCCACCACCCACCACCACCATAACACCATCATCCACCACCATCATCCATTGTCCATCATAGAGTGTGTGAGTCGTCTCAGGATCCAAGATTGATCGTAAGAGTTCTTGACAATCAAGGCCATGTTTGCCTAAGTCTCTTACATCACTTGGTGAAGACAAAGTGTCTAGTGTAATACTTTTTATTTTTAATCTTTTCGCACTTTTTAATTGGTTATGTATTAATGACTTTAATAACTAGTTTCTTATGTTGAAGGTGATTCTTCCTTATCGTTTTTCCGTGGTGTCTTGGCATTATTTTACTGTCTATATAAAATAAAAGATTTTCACCATTCATATCTCCACGGTCTATATGGAGGTATGTTGGCTACCTGGTCGGGGGTTAAGGGAACAGTTTGGTAAGAGTCTTGCCGTTGTTCAGCGTTTAGAGATCCTGCAAGGGACCTGGGTCAAATTTAGTAGGACCTCCTTCAATACTTAACGGTATTGGATGGCGGGGGTCCAAACTCTTTGATCCCCTCATAAGTTAAACTACTATTAATACTATAACCCGGCTAGTTAGGACTGTATCCTTGCTGACTCAGACTACTTAGCCGAGGGTAACGTCACCTTCAAAAGAGGGGCCTACCATAATTTGCATTAATAACTTAATTAACTATCTTTCAATAATCCGACCCTTTAGGATTGTATCCTTGCTGACTCAAACTACTGGGTTGAGGGTAACGTCACCTCCAAAAGAGGGGCCTACTACAATAACTAAGATAATCTCTTAAATAAGTGCAAAAGTGCGGAAATAATCAAAGGTTACACTAAACACGAGTCGGAACCAAGTGATTCATCTTGTCTATCTGTTTTTCTTTTATTTTTATTTTTCTGCATTTAGTTAATTTTTCTTTTCTTAGTTTAAAACATTTTTCTAAACTTTTGATTTGATTAGACGGTGAGGATAAACCGGTACTAAAAGCTCTTGTGTCCTTGGACGACCTCGATATCTTGCCAACACTATACTACGCTCACGATGGGTGCACTTGCCCATATGTGTGTTTAGTGTTAGTAAATATCGTGTTTTATAAATTTAAAACTTGGCTAAAAAAGTGTAAAAGGGCTTAAAATATACTTAAACTTATATATACACTTCACACGCATCACTACGACACCTTGTGGCGTTGATATAAACTCGTAACATGTGCTAATCATGATCAATCGCTTCATGTGAAACTATGTATTCTCTTTGTTTGACTAATCATTTAAATGGTCTTAATGCAACTATGTATTAAGATGATGATACACAAGG